>PVLC010015362.1:31774-37623 GCA_004027655.1 Graphiurus murinus | reverse complement strand
TGCTGGGAATTGAACCCAGAGGCACTCCCCCCTCAGAGCTACACCTCCAGCCCCCCCCCCCTTTTTTTTTAAACAGGATCTTGCTAAGTTGCTGAGGCTGGCCTTGAACCTGCAATCCTCCTGTCTCAGCCTTCCAAGTACTGGGATTACAGACATGTGCCACAACATCTGCCCTCTTATCCCATTTTCTGACCCTCCCTTCCTGTATCTATCCAGAAGCCACCTTTTAGGACCTCACTTAGACTGAGAAGCTAGAAGCAGTCCTGAGCCAGGATTTGTTTTGTTTAGCTGTTCATGTTCACTTAGGATCTACAATGAGAAGGAGGCAGGTAAGCTCCTGATCTTCCTTCTAACCATGGAAGTAGGCTGCCATTTGCAACACTACACTAACTCACAGGAGCTCTTACGCACCCAGGGCTAGCTCAGGTATCAGGAAATGTTTCCATTGAACATTTGCAGGAAAATGGATGGACCTAGAGAATATCATGTGAAGTGAGATCAGCAAGTCTCAGAAAGTAGAGTTGAATGTTTTCTGTCACATGTGGAAGCTAGAGAGAAAACAGGAAACAAAAGGAATGTTAGGTAATTGAGGAGAGAGACCAGTAGAAGAGTGGAAGAGAATAAGTGGAGGGAGGGGGGAGGGGAAAAGAGGCAGATGACAGAAACAGTTCGAATAATGCTATGTCCGTCTACGAAGGTGTCACTGCTGATCTCACTAATATATACGGGGAAGGGTGGGTAGCAGGGTAGGATCTGAAGGGAAACACATCAAGACTTGTGTGTATGGCCGGGCGTGGTGGCGCACGCTTGTAATCCCAGCATTCGGGAGGCTGAGACCGGAGGATCCGGGTTCGCGTCCAGCCTCAGCTACCTAGTGAGGCACTCTGCAACTTAGTGAGACTCGGTTTCAAAATAAAGAATAAAAAATAGGGCTGGGGGTGTAGCTCGGAGGTAGAATGCCCCTGAGTTCAATCCCCAGTACTGCAAAAAAAAAAAAAAAAAAGACTTGTGTGTATGTATATTTGTATCACTTTAAACTTCACTCTGTTGTATAATTACAAGGCACCAAAAAACATATTTAAAAAAAAAGAAAGAAAGAAAGAAAAGAAACCAAGTATGGTGGCATATGCCTGTATTCCCAGTACTTGGGAGGCTAAGACAGGAGGATCACAAGTTCAAGGCCAGCCTCAGCAACTTAGCAAAACCTTATTTCCAAAAGAAAAAATTAAATAGGGCTGAGGGTGTAGCTCAGAGGTAGAATGCCTCTGGGTTCAATCCCCAGCACTACAATAAATAAATAAATATTAAAAATTTAAAAAAAGAAATGTTTCCACCTGCCACGTAACTTTTCCAAATACCCTTGCTTTAAATTAACCACCCCTTCTCCTCCTTCAGTATCCATAGGAAACACCTTCGTGCCTCTGTTAGAACTTGCTAGGCGGTGTGCAGTGGGTCCGCCTTCTCTCCTGCTGGTCTGTGCATCTGGAGCCGCGGACTGTGTTCTCCAGCACAGGGCCTGGTACCTTTCAGATCACAGAATGCTTGTGGAATGGACCAATGGGTAAAAGAGCTCACATTCTGTCCCATTTCTGACACTAACCAGCTGTAGGACCATGAGGCAGCCACCTTTCTTCATGTCTAAAATGGGGGTGGTAGATGAGAATAAAGGAAGAATTTGACTATGAGGTCTCACTTTGCTTTTTACAAACTAAGGTATTGAGCTTAATTAAAAGGAACCCCAGCCGGGCTGGGAGGCTGAGACAGAAAGACCATAGGTTTGAGACCAGCCTTTTGAAACTATTTTATTGTTTCAAAATAAAAAATAAAAAGGGCTGGTTGGGGATATAGCTCAGAGATAGAATGCCCCTGGGTTCAATCCCCAGCACCAAAAGTAAATAAAGGAACTCTAAAATGACAATGGCTATTCTCTAAAATGACAATTCTCTGGCTATGAGTTCTATTTTCCTACACACTGAGGGAACAGGAAGCCAGGATGAGCCACAGGGAAATGGGGAGGGGGATTGGATGCAGACCCAAAGTGGGAGAGCTCTGGCTAGGAGTTCAGAGGAGCATTCCTGTGAATTGGTCTAGAGAAGTGGTCAAAGGGAGTCTTCCTTATACCAAGAACAATAAGTACTGGGGGGGGGGGGCATGAGGCACCCATATCCTGGAGGGGTTCATAAGGTTCAATTACCTTTGGCAATTGCAGAGCTGTTTTTTTACACCAGCTATTAACTGAAGGGTGCATGCACCATGCTCACAAACTCCTGGGCAGTCTCCCAAATCCCTCCCACTACCTCCCTCTTTCCAGGCCAGGTGGACAGACTGGAGCGTGCACCTGTCCAAGAACAAGCTGCTCCTGCTCTTGAACAGGACATGCTCTGAGTCAGAGGCCATTGATCTTGGTCTTGCAGCTATGACCTCAGGCTGTGTACATGGGAGGCAGGTTCTGTTCCTCCTGGTGGGGGGAACCAAGACCATTTCTTGTTTTATATTTTTTCTTGTGTTCCTGTAATGACTACCACCAGGTAATAGCTCAAGAGAGACCAGGTTCAGGTAAAGTTGCCCTAAGCAGGCCTTTCCAGCAGTTACTTGGAAGGCTGTCCCTGTCCCTTCCATTTCCCACGTCTAAGAATGCTTTGATCATATGGCATACCTGGCTTCTTACCTGTGCCCCCAGGTGAGTTCCTCGACAGCCCCCTCTGGTTGTCATAGAGAAGGGGCGGTTAACCCAGGCTCCCCTGGAGTCCTCCCAGGGCCCTCCCGCTTCCACACCACTCCCAGGCTCCGCTGTCCTCTGGACCAATTCCAGCTTCCCTGAAAAACACAAATGGTGGCTAGGTCCACTCTGTTCCCTCTCTATCCAGGGAATGCCAACCACCTTAATAAGTAGACCAGCTTAGTTTCGTGCACACTGTTTCCCTGGACACCAGCACAGCTCTCTTCCCTAGGAGTTCCACTCCCAGCCCATGCACACAGAAGATCAGCAAAAAATTGTGGGGCCCCATCTACACACAAACTCTCCTTCAAGACCCTAAATGGGACCCCATGACAGTACCTTCTTTGTCCACAAGGGGGAGGATTCAGCTTGACTTGGTGCCTGGAGCAGGCGCTTGGCCTGTTGGAGGCGTTCTATGACCTGCAGTGGGCTCTTGCTCCCTGTTCCCTGTATTCCTCCCTCCATCACCCGCACATGCCAGCAGCGTTTCTCAGGACTACATAGTAGTTGATCCTGCATCACAAAAACCTAGTTAAAGGAGGTTGGCAAAATCTTGTTAGCTAAACGGGCCCCTCCCAACCTTAGTTCCTATAATGGAGTTTTGTTCCTCAGCTTAAGTCAGTTTTCTTAAGGCTCTCCTGGAAAGGCCCTACTGCGTGCAACCCTGCACTGTGATCCGAGGCACCAGAGTTTGCTCCAAGCCACAAGAGCCCGAGGAAGCCCTGCGCTGGAGCAACTCTGCCCGGAGAAAGTGTGAACCGAGGTCCAAAGGCACCAATTCCCAGTCCACAGCTCTCCAGAAAAAGCATTCAAGAGCCACCCTGTGGCCAGAAAGAGAACTGCCGCAGAATATTTAGCCGCCTCTCCCTAAGGATGGCGAGCAAGAGCACCAAGTCCTCCCTGTGCTCTGTCTCCCCCAGTGTCAGGAAATCAGGTCTCCCTTAAAAGCCTTTGTGACTTTTAGGCTTATAACAGCAACTCTACCACTGTTGTTATAAATCACTATTTATAACAACACTATTCACAATAGCCAAGTTATGGAATCAGCCTAGATGCCCATCAGTAGATGAATGGATAAAGAAAATGGTGTATTACACAGTGGTGTATTAATCAGCTATAAAGAAGAACAAGATGATCCTGTCATTTGCAGGAAAGCAGATGGGACTGGAAATGACCATGCGAAGTAAAATAAGCTAGGCACAGAAATAACCACGCCCGGCTTATTTTATACAATTAATATTCACTATTAATTATAATTTAAAAGGAAAAACTCACACAATTCATTGACCAAATATTTATTATCTATTAGGTGCTGAGAACTCTTCCAGCCTCTGACACTTGCACTGTAAACAGGACCTGTGAAGCCGGGTGTGGTGGTGCATGCTTGTAATCCCAGTACTTGGGAGACTGAGACCAAAGGATCCGGGTTCGCAGCCAGCCTCAGCTACTTAGTGAGGCCCTCTGAAACTTAATGAGACCCTGTTTCAAACTAAAGAATAAAAAATAGGGCTGAGGGTGTAGCTCAGAGGTAGAATGCCCCTGGGTTCAATCCCCAGTGCCACACACACACACACACACACAAAAAAAAAAACCTGTGGACCTTCCATTCTGGTGGTGGGATCAGAGAATTAATTAAAATGGGGGGAAAAAAAGGCAGCAACAGTCAGGTGGTGGTATGTGGGTATGTGCAATGGAGAATTAAAGTAGGGATAGAGGCTGATGGAGTTGAGATGGAATGAGAACAGAGAGAGGGACAGGAGATGAGGTCAAGGAAGCAAAGAGAGTCCTACCTCCGAGTTATACCCCCAGCCCTATTTTTTATTCTTTATTTTGAAACAGGGTCTCACTAAGTTGTGGAGGGTCTCACTAAGTAGCTGAGGCTGGCCGAGAACCCAGATCCTCCCGTCTCAGCATCCAAAGTACTAGGATTACAAGCGTGTGCCACCACACCCAGCTATGTCAGGGCTTTTTAAAGCTGTGGCAAGGAGTTTGATTTTATGCTGGATGAAATGGAGATGCACAGGTTTTAAGCAGTGGAATGACAAGCTCTATCTTGGGTTTTAAAAGGATCATTCTGACTGCCCTGTTGAAAATAAACTTAAAGGCACAGACACAAAGCACGGAGACCTGACACAGGGTCACTGCAATGGTGCAGGTGAGAGCTATGATAACTTGGACCTCAGGGGTGGCAGTGGTGGTGGTGGTAACAAGTGTTTGGATTCTGGAAGCATTCTGAAGATAGAATGTTCTCTGTCAGGGGAGTGAACATGAGTTGTAAGAGAGAGAAGTAAAGTATGATGCCAAAATTATTTGTTTTGCAGTGTTTCCAAATATCTGAAGTATTGACAGAAGTTACATGCTCACCAGTATTGTTAGGAATGAATTTACAAAGGAGGGATGTATCCTGACTCATCAGTTGAATCAAGATGCATCTGGCTGTATCGTAGGACATGACCATTGTATACCCAGCAGGGAAGGAGAGAGTGGGGGTGAAGGTTGTGATCGGAGGGTCTAGCCCTTGTGTAAGGAATGAAGAACCCCCACCACACACATATCCTCTCAAATAAGCAAGCTAAACCACTGGGGGGGGGGCTGTTTCTTCTCTCTCTCTCTCCCTCTCTCCCCCCTTTCCTCCCTCTCTCCCCCTTTCTCCCTCTCTCCCCCTTCCTCCCTCTCTCCCTCCCTCCCTCCTCCCTACTTGTAGCAAAGCCCATTTCTATGGCTTGGGAATTGAGAAGAATCACAGAGAGAAACTAAGTTTGGCATACATGTGGGCCCAGAAGTAAACTTAGCTAGGTTAGACAAGGTACGGGTGTGACTCTAAGGAGGGTGGGGTGGGACACAGTGTACACAGGGTTGCCAGCATGGTCTCCAGCAGGGCCTGTAGAGCAATTTAGTAGTATCTGTCGCTCTCAAGGCAACCCTAAGTACTCCTGGGGACATTTTTAAAATAGCTACACCCTGAGCCCCACCCCCCAGCTCTGCTGTGGTGGTGTGCACAGGTTTGAGACCAGCCTCAGCAACTTAGCAAGAGTCTCAACAACTTAGCAAGACCCTGTTTCAACATTTAAAAAGACAAAAAATGTAAAAGGATAGGGAAGACTGTGGGGTGTAGCTCAGAGGTAGAATG
>PVLC010015362.1:11774-26774 GCA_004027655.1 Graphiurus murinus | reverse complement strand
ACCGATGGAGACTGCAAGCCCACGCTCCCCTCCCGTCACCCCGAGTCTGCCCCTCAAAGTTGGAAAACTTCTCGGAAACCATAGGTTCCACCCAGGAGGCTGGCTACAGGTAGGTCATTTGAATCCCTCCGCCGCAAGTGAGCAGGAAAGCCACACCCTTGACCTGATGCGGGTGGATTCAAACCCAGTAGGACTGTGCCCACTTGGCTTCGGGCGCTGACCGCCCGCCAGCACGCGGCTCGTTCCCGAGTCTGCAGCCTCTGCAGGCAGAGGCCTTGGTCAGGGACCACGGTGGGCCACCGGCTCCGCCCAGGGAGCCAGCTTGCGGGTGAGCTGGCCGCAGAGGGAGGGGACCAGGGGCACCTGTAGCGAGGAGCGGGCGTCGGGGAGGTGCGGGAGGGCGGCGACACCGGGGTGACGCGGGCACTGGGGTGACACGGGGTGACGCGGGAGCAGAAGCCACTTTCCACCCTGCCGGAACCTCCGTCGGTCCTGCGATCCCCAGCCCCATTCCCAAGGTTCTCTAGAACTTCTTTCCTGCTTACCACCTCCGGCTCCTGGCAGTGGTGACCGTGAACTATAAGCGAAGGACCGTCGCCCCCAGGAGATCCTGTGAAGAACAGCTTCGTCCTTCTCTGCCCACGCTCGACCCCCGGCCCCTCAGGCCTCCAGGGCTGAGGGGGACCTCGGAGAGGCCTTTGGCGAGGAGGGAGGGAGGCAGGGATGTGGTTTGTGGAGTAATGGAGTTGGGAGAGCAAGGGAGCACTCCAATTTAGGAAACGTTAGTCTCCTAGAAGGGAATGTCCAGAGACCAAGAAACGGCCAAGAATATAAATAATACGTAGACCAGGGCTTTGGGCAGATTGGGGTTCGTGGGCAGGTGACTTCCAAGAAGGCCAGCAACCACACTGAGCCTCACCATTCTGAACCTGCAGACGGAGAGGAAAGAAGTTTCCTTCCAAAGCGGTGACAGGCTTGCCAGATCCTTGAAGGGAAGGAGGCTCCGAGGGGACTTGAATTTCCACCCCTTAGCTAAGAGAGATTCCTGCCTACAGACCATCAACCTGTCAGCAAGGAGTTCCATGTGCTTTCATCTTCTCTAATAACTTTCAAATAAGTCCCAGAGGTCTTATTTTTTTCCCTGGGTCTTATTCTCTAGGTTAGGAAAAAGAAGGTTCTAAGGACATTCATGTTAAGAATCTTCAATTACCTGTGCCAATCTCAAGTGTGTGTGTGTGTGTGTGTGTGTGTGTGTGTGTGTGTGTGTGTTGTTTGTGAGAGAGAGAGAGAGAGAGAGAGAGACTCCAAAGATTACCAATACTAATTTGGGAATAGAGCATCACAGAGGGAATGTGGATGTCATAGCAAACTATTTGCATATTCAAAGGGGTTGTGGCTACGTGAAAAAAAAATTGGCACTGGGGCCGGGCATGGAGGCGCACGCTTGTAATCCCAGCATTTGGGAGGCTGAGACCGGAGGATCCGGGTCACGGCCAGCCTCAGCGACCTAGTGAGGCCCTCCGCAACTTAGTGAGACTCGGTTTCAAAATAAAGAATAAAAAATAGGGCTGGGGGTATAGCTCGGAGGTAGAATGCCCCTGAGTTCAATCCCCAGTACCGCAAAAAAAAAAAAAAAAAAAAAAAAAGGCACTGGGGATTGAACCCGGGGGCATATTACCTCCGAGCTACACCCCCAGCCTTATTTTATTTTTATTTTGAAACAAGGTCTCGTTAGGTTGAGGAGAATCTGACACTACTTGCTGAGGCTGTCCTTGAACCTGTGATCCTCCTATCTCCGCCTCCCAAATACTGGGATTACAGGCGAATGCCACCATGCCCGGCAAAGTGAAATTTTAAAGACAAAAAATGAGGTAGATTTCGTCTGATAGTCTGAAACAATAATCCTCCCACAATGATTAGAGTGGTGTCAGTCCCAGATGTCCTTATACAGTTACTTTTTGTAGGTTGTAGTGGCCTCTGTATTTGCTTGTTGTTCTGGCAGTCTTTTGTGATAGTTACTATCAGTCAATCAAGCTTAAGAATCCGCCTTCATAACCTCCCGGTTTTATTTACCTTTGGGGGGTAGTGTTGACACAAGCAGCTCCATTTTTATTTTGACAACTTTCACCTTTCTGTCACTTCTCAGTGTGTGAGAATGCGATGATTCGTCCAGTCTCTGGATTTGCTCATATTTCTAGAGATGAATAAAACACCCTGCTTCCATTGGAAGAAAATCCAGAATTTCGTGCTTGCACATTGTAGCAAAATGTTTGGAGATGAAAAATGTAATTGCAAAAGACTAGGTTCCACGTGGTAGTGTGGCCGAGCGGTCTAAGGCGCTGGATTTAGGCTCCAGTCTCTTCGGGGGCGTGGGTTCGAATCCCACCACTGCCAGTATTACATTTTAGTCTGCTTTCCTCTCACCGGAGTGTGAATTCTTTATTTGCAACTCGAATGAATTCGGTTTCCTTCTTAAGATTTTCCGGTTTGGCAGAGCAGTGATATCTGACAGCCGCGACCCTAACACGTTAATTGATGCTGATTTTCCTTGCGCTCGAGCTTTTTACCGCTTTTGTGTTTCGCAGTCGGGAAGCTTTCCATCCTCCTCTTTCAAAAACCTACGTTCACACTGAATCTGATTTAGGCACTGTCTATTCGGGAATGCTTCCCAGAAGCTCCTGGCTGCCGCCATCAGCCTGCCGCTGGTACTGGTTTAGGAGGTGCAGTTGTGCTCTCGAAAAATCCCCTGAGAAGACCCTGTTTGGGGTCTAAGCAACATTTGTTTTGTAATGAAATATGACGAATTAATTAATTAATTAAGCCAAACCTTAGTAGGCTTCAAGCCCTCACTCAGGCACCCTGGTAGAGAGGAGAGCAGGTAAACAGTTCATTTGAATTTGATTTTGAAACTGAGTATGATTTGTTAAGCCAAAATTCTTAAAAGATCTCAGAAATAAAAGGGTTTATTGAGTCATTATCAGATGTCAGACGGAAAGAAAGGGACCAGTCCTGGAACAAGTTCTCAAAACTCCCAGCAGCAGAGCCAGGTGGAAAAAGTCCAGTGAGGAGAATTAAGAATGTTTTTAATAACAAATATTTGGAATAGGAAGGCATAAATTGTTTACATTGATCCTACATTGGCTATAGATTAAGGGTGAGTGGGATTACACAAAAAGAAAGTTCTGGGATATGAGGGCAGTCCAGAAGGAGAAGTAACTGTAAGCAGGATGGTGGTGGCATCTAGGGGCTGGTGATGGGATTTAATTTTATTATAAAATACATTTTTTAGCTGGGCATGGTGGCGCAAGCTTGTAATCCCAGTACCTGGGAGACTGAGACCGGAGGATCCGGGTTCTTGGCAGCCTCAGGTACTTAGTGAGGCCCTCCACAACTTAGTGAGACCCTGTTTCAAAATAAAGAATAAAAAATAGGGCTAGGGGTATAGCTCAGAAGTAGAATGCCCCTGGGTTCAATCCCCAGTCCTGCAAAAATAAATAAAGTACATTTTTTATTTTTAATATACTTTTATTGGTTCGTTATAGTTTCACATCATAATGTACATCATGTCGATAGTGACATACATGCACACAGCACTTGGACTTTCTCCCAGCTCCCTCCCTATCCTCCCCTTTCCCATACAGGGTACTGAGATAGACATTGATATTCTCACATATGTACATGAAACCGATGGTAGTAATTCCTTCCTTGAGCCTCACTCTTTCCCCTCCCCTTCCCCTAGACCACCTCCCTGACTCCACTGAAGTTTCTCCTCCATTATCTGGAGTACCTCTTGTATCCCAATTACTCCCTAGCTTCCACATATTAGAAAAAACATACAACCCTGCACTTTCTGTTACTGGCTAATCTCACTTAACATAATGTTCTCCAGGTCCTTCCATTTTCCTGCAAATTAAGTAATTTTGTTCTTTTTTATTACTGAGTAGAATTCCATTGTGTAGATATCCCATAGTTTTGTAATCCATTCATCTGTTGATGGACACCCAGGTTGGTTCCATAATTTGGCTATTGTGAAGTGTGCTGCTTTGAACATGGATATGCATATATTACTGTAGTTCTCTGATTTCAGACCCTTTGGAAAGATACCCAAGAGTGATATAGCTGGATCATATAGTGGATCAATTCCCAGTTTTCTGAGGAATCTCCACACTGATCTCCATAGTGGCTGAACTAATTTGCAATCCCACCAATAGTGTAGAAGCGCTTCAATTTCCCCACATCCTCACCAGCATTTATTGTTTTTTTGTTGTTGTTTGTTTGTTTGTTTGTTTTACTCTTAATGATTGCCATTCTGATTAGGCTTAGATGAAATCTCAGTGTAGTTTTTGGTTTGTTTTGTTTGTTTTGCGGTACTGGGGATAAAACCCAGGGGCATTCTACCTCCAAGCTACACCTCCAGTCCTATTTTTTATTCTTTATTTTGGAAACAGGGTCTCACTAAGTTGCGGAGGACCTCACGAAGTCGCTGAGGCTGGCTGCGGACCCGCATCCTCTGGTCTCAGCCTCCCAAGTACTGGGATCACAAGCGTGCGCCATCACACCTGGCTCAGTGTAGTTTTGATTTTCATCTTCCTGATTGCTAATGATGTTGAACATTTCTCTCTGTATTTATTGGCCACTTAACTCTCTTGTGAAGTGACTATTTAGTTCACATGCCCATTTCTTGACTGAATTATTTGTTTTTTTAGTGTAAAGTCTTTTAAGATCTTTTATACTCTATCAGAGGAATAACTAGCAAAGATCTTCTCCCATTCTGTAGGGTCTCTCTTTAGACTTTTGATGGTTTCCTTTCATGACCAGAAACTTTTTAGTTTAATGCCATGGTGATGGGATTTAAAGCTTTAACACACATTCAAGAAGGTGAAATGGAGCTGGGCATGGTGGTGCACGCTTGTAATCCCAGCATTTGGGAGGCTGAGACTGGAGGATCCGGGTTTGTGGTCAGCCTCAGCTACCTAGTGAGGCCCTTCACAACTTAGTGAGACCCTGTTTCAAAATAAAAGAATAAAAAATAGGGCTGGGGGTATAGTTCGGAGGTAGAATGCCCTGAGTTCAATCCCCTGTACCATAAAAAAAAAAAAAAAAAAAGAAGAAGGTGAAATGGCTGGATTGGGTGATCCACACCTTTAATTCCAGTACTATAATCCCAGTATTTTGGAGAATGGCAGGTTCCAGGCCAGCCTAAGCAATTTAGCGAGACCCTCAGCAATTCAGACCCTGTTTCAAAAAATAAAAAGGGCTGGGGGTATCGCTCAGAGATAGAATAGAATCCTTTCTACATCTGTTCCAATCAACACTGATGCATCATTAGTAACCAAAGTCCATAGTTTACCTTGGTTCACTCTTGGTGGTAAACATTTTATGGTTTTGGACAAATGTATAGTGACTGTATACATCATTATATATCATAGAGTAGTTTCATCTCCCTAAATTCCTCCATGACTCCCCTCTTCATCCCTCCCCCAACTACTGAAAACTGCTTGTCTTTTTATTATCTCCATAGTTTCCCCTTTTCCAGAATGTCATAAATGTCAGTCATACAGTTGAAATCACTCAGTACATAGCGGGCATGTGTGTGTGTGTGTGTGTGTGTGTGACTGTGGATTGAACCCAGGGCACTCTCCCTCTCAGCTACACTTCCAGCCCTGCCCCCCCTCTTTTTGGGGTGGGGGGTACTGGGGATTGAACTCAGAGGCATTCTATCTCCGAGCTATACCCCCAGCCCTATTTTTTATTCTTTATTTTGAAACAGGGCCTCACGAAGTTGCAGAGGCTGGCTGCGAACCCGGATCCTCCAGTCTCAGCCTCCCAGATGCTGGGATTACAACTGTGCGCCACCACACCCAGCTGCCCCCCCCCCTTTTTTTTTTTTTTGCAGTACGGAGGATTGAACTCAGGGGCGTTCTACCTCTGAGCTATACCCCCAGCCCTATTTTTTATTCTTTATTTTGAAACAGGGTCTCCCTAAATTGCGGAGTGCCTCATTAGGTAGCTGAGGCTGGCCATGAACCGGGATCCTCCAGTTTCAGCCTCCTGAATCCTGGGATTACAAGCGTGCGCCACTATGCCCGGCTGCCCCCTTTTTTGAAAAAAAACAAAAACAAAAACAGGTTCTCACTCAGCCTCCCAAGTACTGGGATTACAGGTGTATGCCACTACTCCTGGCTCACCTCCGCCCTTTTTAAATTTCTTTTTTAATGGCTTTCATTTTATTTTTATTTTACTAGTTTTATTGGTGAATTATAAGTATACTTATTTCTTATTTTAAGACAGCGTCTCCCTAAACTACCAAGCCTGGCCTTGAACTTGTGATCCTCCTGCCTCAGTCAGCTGAGTTGCTGAGGTTACAGGCATGTGGCACTGAGCCCTGCTGCCTCCATTTTAATTCATTTCTTCTTAGCACTGAATAGTATTCTGTTGTCTGGAAGCATAACAGTTCATTTATCTATTTACCTACTGAAGGAAATAGTAGTTGGTCTCAAGTTTGGGCAATTATGAGTAAAACCACTCTAAACACTGATGTGCAGGTTATCATATGGACATAAATTTCAACTCTTTTGAGCAAGTTCCTAAGAGTGTGATTGCTGAATTATATGGGAAACATATGTTTAATTTTGTAAGAAACTACAAAACTGGCTTTCATAAGACCACAGAGTATTTTTAAACTTCATTTAGTAAAATACAAAACTTTTAAAATGTAATGTATATAAGTGGCATATTTTGAAAGAAAAAACATAAACATATGAAGTATATTAATTACCTACAGTATGGTATATTCCTTCCCCCCCCCCCCTTCGGTTCTGGGAATGGAACCCACGGGCATTCTACCTCAGAGCTACACCCCTAGCCCTATTTTTTATTCTTTATTTTGAAACAGAGTTTCACTAAGTTGTGGGGTGTCTCACTAAGTAGCTGAGGCTGGCAGCAAACTGGATCCTCCTGTCTCAGCCTCCCAAATACTGGGATAACAGGCGTGCGCCACCACGCCCGGCCTATATTTCTTTTGCCCGGCTAGCTTAACACTTTTAAATAAAAACGAATGACATTAATTTACATCACGTGAATAAATGGAATCACATTTACTGCAGAATCACAAAGAGAACACGCGACATTAAGGTTCTTTCGACATAGTCACTGGTTAGGGAGGATCTAAACGCCTCTGGAAATTGACTGGAACAAAACAATCCGTGCTTCCTTTGAGCCGGAATCGAACCAGCGACCTAAGGATCACAGAACCACAACCTCTACAGTCCTCCGCTCTACCAGCTGAGCTATCGAAGGGCACTATGGGACTCCGTTGGGGTAGAACTTTGTGCATTTCCTAACAGCTACAGAGACCGGGCTTCTTTGTATTCAAGGCTCCGGTTCAGATTAGCCGAGGTTTCCCGAAAGACGGATCTGTAATAAACCGACTCTCAGGAGCATCCTTAAGACAGTAGGACGTGAGGTCTGAGTCCAAGGAACGTGGATGGAAACAGAGCAAAGCCCAAGGAGATTGGGAGACTCTGCGTAGCTTCTGGACAGGGTGCCCAGAGTAAACTGTAAACCCATTTTCCGACCGAGAGCGCAGGAGGAACCGGACGCCAGGCGGGCTGCGGTTAGAGAAGTGCGCAGGAATCCGAGGGTCGTGGCTATCAGTCCAAGGTTAATTAGATAACTTCCGCAAACACAAAAGTGTGGACGCCATCGGCTTCAGGATTTTTCTCCAAGAGACACAAGGAAACCAGTTTATACTCCACTTGCTGAAAAGTATAAACTCAAATTTTCCCAAGATCGACCATGGAAACTCGGACGCAGAGGAATTTTACTGAAAGTTCATAACGTGCTTCCTTTCTCCAAAGAGTCTGTTCTAGACGCGGATAAAATAGAGAGGACATTCCCTCTTTGTAACATTGTAAAGAGCACCGAACTCAGGGACTCGAACTCACAACCCTCCTCGTGAAGGTCGGGCGCGCTAACATCTGAGCTACGAAATCACCAGCAGCCCTGGTTGATAGATTATTCTGTTGTTTATAAACTCCCAGGTAAATGATATTCATATTCATGTCTAAATACATTTTGATAATTAAAAGGAATTTGTTTTGAAGGAAGTACCACTTTAAGTGTAAAAAAGGAATATTTTCTTTCTTTTTTTTTTGTGGTACTGGAGATTGAACCCAGAGACATTCTACATTCTAGCTACACCCCCCAGCCCGATTTTATTTCTTATTTGGAAACAGGGTCTCACTAGGTTGATGAGAGTATCACTACTTTCAGAGGCTGTCCTCAAACATGTGATCTTCCTATCTCAGCATCCCAAGTACTGGAATTACAAGCGTGCACCACCACCATCGGCTTGAAAGGAACATTTTCTTAAGCATGCTCACGGAATACCAAGTCCCTGGCAGGGTAGTGCCCACAACCCAGTCTGTATTCCTTAGCTTGAGGCCCTACAAGTGGGGAGCCTAAGCAACCTCAGGGCAGGATGCAGCACCTCAGCAGAAGAGAGAAGAATGCAAGAAAGACCTAGGTCAGGGTCTTTCTCACCTGCGAAGTTGGAGTCTTATAAAAAGTAACTGGCCTAACTTTCTTTCTTTTTTTTTTTTTGCAGTACTAGGGATTGAACCAGGGGCATTCTACCTCTGAGCTACACCCCCAGCCCCTATTTTTTAGTCTTTATTTTGAAACGGGGTCTCACTAAGTTGCAGAGGGCCTCACTAAGTAGCTGAGGCTGGCCTCGAATTCGGATCCTCCCAAGTACTGGGATTACAATGCCCGGCTCTGGCCTAACTTTCTTAGACCAAAATTGAGGCCTTTTGATTTTGTTTTTAATAGAGGCAGCTTTCTCCAGGCACAGGATACACCCTTTGGACATTCAGAGTTTGGGGGCTGAGGCGGTGAGGATGGGAAGCCTAAGCTTGGCTAAAAGGGAACTAGCCCTCTCCTTGGTCCTACAAGGTCCTCTCTTAACAACTGGGATTCTGGGGGAGCAGCTCCTTCTCTCCGGGCCTCTGGGCTCTTCTAAGCTCCTGACCTGAAGTCTAGAACTTCTAGAAAATGGCATCTCCTAAGGAGGGCTGGGGAGAGCAAGGTTCTCTTCTCTTTTTCTCTCCTCTGGTCTCAGCCTGACATAGAATCTGGTCCTAGTTCGGTAGTTCAATCATTCATTCAACAACTCTTCACAGAGTCCTTCCAGGTGCCAGGAAGGTGCTCAGCCCCAGGGTAGGCAGCGTGACCAAGGAAGACTGCTTCACTCTGAGGAAGTTAAAGCCACAACCCAGGAGCACCATTCCCCAAGCAGAATCTAGTGTGGAGACAGGACCAGCCTCTCTTCCCAGCTCACCCACCACTTTGGAGGGAGTAGAGAAGTGGGCTTCTTCAGCAGAAGGTATTGGAAGCAAACACCTTTTCTCCACCTCCTGCACCTGCTTGAAGTTCCTACACAGTTAGCCAAGTAAAGCAGCAGGGAAGTGGCAGAAGGACAGGTGTCAAGCGCAAGGTGTGTTGTAGCTGAGCAGGCTACTGTGGTGGGCTTTAGAATTCAGCTCTTTCAGTGACGGGAGCCCCAGGTCTTCTCCTTCCAGTTCCCTAGCATTGGCAATCTTTGCTTTTCCTGGGCCCTCTAGCCCCAGGCCACCTGAGGTGGTGCTGGTCCTAACCCTTTAAGTTCTGTGCTTGGACGCTCAGGGTACACAAAACCGACTCAGCCCCATCCTGGAATGGCTATTTCTACCTCTGGAACATTTTGGCTGAGGTCATTCCCAATTCACAGGATGGAGGAAAGCACTGCGCTCAGGAAAGGAATCAAAATGGTTCAAGCACTGCAATACAACTAACAGGATAAATGAACATTCCCGAAGAATAAAAAGCACTTTTGCGTCTGGCTCGTTGGTCTAGTGGTATGATTCTCGCTTTGGGTGCGAGAGGTCCCGGGTTCAAATCCCGGACGAGCCCTGTACTTATTTTTTTAAGCCCCTCAACCTCAAAAGCAGCAATCACCCAGCCTAGATCCACTTAGGTTGCAGCTCCTTTCAACCTCCACCTACCTGTTCGGGATCAAACTGTTGAGCAAACTGGCCACTGGCGTCAAATAACTGAAGAACAACCCGGATGCTATCAGAAGCTGACAGCTCCATTGCAGAGAGGAAGCCCCTAGTCCAGTTCTGACTGCCGCTTGGTCAGGAATACCATGCTGGGGCGGTCTTTACCCGAGCAGGGTAAAAAACGAGTGCGCTCCTCATCCGGGCACTCCCAGCGGGACAGATGGGTACCTAGAGGTGTGTTTGGGGTCACAGTGCCGAACAGAAGCTGCTTGCTGAGGCGTGGGCCTCGCTAGTGACCCGGCCCGGGGATGCGGAGTCCCCCGCCCGCCGAGCCGCGCGGCTGCGCTCGGGGTCCTTGGCAACTGTCAATCCCACCGCCTCGCGCGCCGCGAGCGCAGGGGCAGCGGTCCCAATGCAGACCCTAGGACTCTGAGCGCACAGACATCCATTCAGTTCAGACCGAGCGCAGTTGAATTAGTTCCTGGTATTATTTTCCAAAATGCAATATTGATGTATAATATATAAGTGCTGGTCATTTTTGCCATTCGGGCAAAAATCCACCAGACCCTTTGATGCCGTTTTGCCCAGCGGACACACCAAGGGCGTGAGCCTGGAATCCCTGAGTGTGGTTACATCTGCTCAGAAGCTGTCCACACTCAAGAACTGTTGGAAACATAGGCCTTTCCTACCGGCTGGTCCTTCTAACCGACTTGCACCCAGGGGGGTTTGACGGTATGTTTGACTGAGTTTCCCCTACAAAGAGTTAAGTATCCAGGAGAGAATAAAGGATTCTGTGATGGGAGGGAGGGTAGAGAGCAGGAAGACACCTTGACTTCTAGGTTGATCTGTCCAGCTGAAAGGTGATATGTCTGGCCTGGGATCTGGAAGTTACTCAGCAGGAAGTTGGATACAAAGTCCTGGTGTTCAAGAGAAAAATCCAAATTAGAGAAAGGAATTTTAGGTATCAAATACAGAGGGCCACGGTGAACACTGGTTTGAGCAAGAACCTCCTGGGAAGAGACTTCACAGAAAGAGAATGTAAGTGCAGGACCCTGGTGATAACCAGTGATTAGAGAGCTGAGAACAGAATAGCAGGGAGTGAAGAAGTTGAAGAAGAAAGTCTGGTGATTTACTCAGGGACTAAAACTTTTAACAGATTTGAAGCAGAAAGGCAGGGTGATGCATGTGTGTAATCCCAGTACTTGGGAAGCTAAAACCGGAGGATCTCAGTTTCCAGGCCAGCCTCAGCAACTTAGTGAGACCCTCAGCAATTTAGCCAGATCTTGTTTCAAAATAAAAATAAAAAGGAGCCGGGCGTGGTGGCACTCACTTGTAATCCCAATACTTGGGAGGCTGAGACCAGAGGATCCAAGTTCCCGGCCAGCCTCAGCTACTTAGTTAGTAAGACTCTCAGCAACTTAGTGAGATCCTGTTTCAAAATAAAGAATAAAAAATAGGACTGGGGGTGTAGCTCAGAGGTAGAATGCCCCTGGGTTCCATCCCCAGTGCTACAAAAAAAAAAAAAAAAAGGCTGGGGATGCAGCTCAGAATAGAATGCCCCTAGATAGGAAGGAAGGAGGGGAGGAAGGAAGAAAGGAAGGAAAAAAGGGAGGAAGGAAGGAAGAAAGGAAGGAAGGAAGGAAGGAATGAATTGAAAGGAAGGGACACCTCAAAAGTTACCCTTCATTTTCTCCCAGTCATTCCCCACAGTCCTGGGCAACCACTAATCTACTTTCTCTAAATGTAAATTTTTTTATTCTGGCTATTTAAAATAAATGGAATCATACAATATTTGGTCTTTTGTGACTGGTTTCTTTCATTTGTTTTCAAGTTTCACCTGTGTTGTAGCATGTTCCAGTATTTCCCTCCTGTTCATTGCAGAATAATATTTTGTTATATAGATACATAACAGTATAATATTCTGTTGTTTATCCATTCATCAATCCATAGGCAGTTGGGTTGTTTCTGGTTTTGGCACTTTGAATAATGCTGGAATGATCACCATGTTCAACTTTTGTGTGGACACAAAAATTTTCATTTCTCTTGGGTGTATAGCTATAAGTGGAATTTAGGGGTCATATGGTTACTCTGTGTTTAAACTTTTTTTTTTTTTTTTTTGCGGTACTGGGGATTGAACTCAGGGGCATTCTACCTCCGAGCTATACCCCCAGCCCTATTTTTTATTCTTTATTTTGAAACCGAGTCTCACTAAGTTGCGGAGTGCCTCACTAGGTAGCTGAGGCTGGCCGCGAACCTGGATCCTCCGGTCTCAGCCTCCCAAATGCTGGAATTACAAGTGTGCGCCATCACGCCCGGCTGTGTTTAAACTTTTGAAGAACTGCTAGACTCTTTTGTAAAGTGACTGCAGCATTTTTCATGACCACCAACAATGTGAGAGTTTCCAATTTCTCTACATCTTTGTCCATATTTATTATTGTTCTTTTAATTAAAGCCATTCTAGTGAGTATAAAGTAGTATCTCATTATGCTGTGATTTGCATTTCTCTGATGACTGATTTTTTTTTTTTTTTTTTTTTGGTGGTGGTACTGGGAACTGAACTCAGGGGCATTCTACCTCCGAGCTATACCCTAGCCCTATTTTTTATCCTTTATTTTTAAACCGGGTCTCACTAAGTTGAGTGTGCCTCACTAGGTAGCTGAGGCTGGCCTCGAACCCGGATCCTCCGGTGTCAGCCTCCCAAATGCTGGGATTACAAGCTTGCGCCACCACACCCAGCTACTAATGATGTTGAGAATCTTTTTAGGTCCTTATTACCTGTTTGTATATTTTTTGGAGAAAAGTTTATTCAAATTCTTTGTCCATTTTTGGGGGGGGGGTGTTTGTTTCCTTGCTTGTTTTGGGGGTGCTGGTAATCAAAACTAGGACTTCACACATGCTAGGCAAATGCTCTATAGCTGAGTTATCCATCCAGCCTCATATGTCTGTTTTTTAACTGGGCTATTTTCTTTGTATCATTATGTGGGATTTTTTTTGTTGTGTGTGTGTGTGTGTGTGTGTGTGTGTGTGTGTGTGTGTGTTGGAACCTGGGGGCATTCTACCTCTGAGCTACAGCCCCAGCCATATTTTTTTATTCTTTATTTTGAAACAGGGTCTCACTAAGTTAGGGTCTTACTAAGTTGCGGAGGGCCTCACTAAGCAGCTGAGGCTGGCCACGAACCTGGATCCTTCAGTCTCAGCCTCCCAAATGCTGGGATAACAAGCGTGCGCCACCATGCCCAGCTTTATTTTTTATCTTAAAATAGGGTCTCGCTAAGTTGCAGAGGGCCTCACTATATAGCTGAGGCTGGCCTCAAACAGGTCATCCTCCGGTCTCACCCTCCCAAGTACTGGGATTACAAGTGTGCAACACCATGACTGGCTTTGCAGGTGTTCTTATATAATCTAGATACAAGTCTCTTCCCTTATTAGATGTATTACTTGCCATTCTGTAGTATGTCTTTTTCACTTTCTTGATGGTATCCTTTGATGTACAAAATTTTAAGTTTTGATGAAGTTCCTTGTATGTGTTTCCGGTTTGAATTTTGGGCATATGTTTAAGCAGGTTTTATCTAACGAAGTCTTGTGTAATCTGGGTTTCAAATAAGATCCTTCTGAGAAGTTTTGATAGTTTTTGTCTAATAATGATAGCATTATTGACTAGAAATTATGCTTGTATTAATACTTTATCTTGGGGTTTCCAAGATGACATAAACTTTGTGCATGAAGGCAGAACTTCCATTAAGAGTATACATTTAAGAAAAAATGGCTGACATTTTCTTAATGCAGAAAAACTTGTGGATTGTCTTCTTTTGTAGCAAGGGAAAGTTTCTGCAAGGCTACCTTTTTCATTGACGGTAGCCTGTAAGAGTTCCAGTCATATGTAGACAAGCCCATTTCAAGTAGTCACTGGAATAAGTAAGGTGGCAATGAGGATTGACACTCAAACTCCTTTTTGTATGAGTTTAATAATATCTCTCAGGAACGTGGCCGTCATCTGCTCACTAGTCTTTCATTCATTCAATAAGTATTTCTTGGGCCCCTATTATTTGCTAGGCTCTGTTATAGGTACAGAGATACAGTCAGCTTCCTCTTTATTTGTGATTCCTTATTTTCTTAGGATAACTTTTAAAGAATATCTTAATAACTTAATATGCTTAGTAACAAATTTTTTAGAATATCTAAAAAATGAATTGAATAGCAAATGTAAGCCTTTATTACTGTTCGCCTTAACTATTTTTTTTTTTTCGGTACTGGGGATTGAACCCAGGGGCATTCTACCTCCAAGCTACACCCCCAGTCCTTTATTTTAAAACAGGGTCTCACTAAGTTGTGGAGGGCCTCACTAAGTAGCTGAGGCTGGCTACCAACCTGCGATCCTCCGGTCTCAGCCTCCCAAGTACTGGGAATACAAGCGTACGTCACCATGCTGGGTTTGAAAACACTATTTTAAATAAGAATCTAAACTAGGCATGGTGGCACAGGCTTTAATCCCAGTACTTGGGAGGCTGAGACAGGAGGATAACAAATTTGAGATCAGCCTCAGCAGTTTAGTGAGACTCAGCAATTTAGGGAGACCCTGTTTCCAAAAAAAGTCGGGCTATACAAAGGCCACTGGGTTCCATTCCCAGTACCACACCAAAAATAAATAAAATAAAATAAAAATAAGAGTCTATTTATGTTTATTCATCTCTTATTATAATGACATGTTTCATAAAATCCTTTATTTGCATAAACAATTGGAAGGTATTACTGAGACTCAGATTTTTTTTTTTTTTTTTTTTTTGTGGTACTGGGGATTGAACTCAGGGGCATTCTACCTCCGAGCTATACCCCCAGCCCTATTTTTTATTCTTTATTTTGAAACCGAGTCTCACTAAGTTGCGGAGTGCCTCACTAGGTAGCTGAGGCTGGCCGCGAACCCGGATCCTCTGGTCTCAGCCTCCCGAATGCTGGGATTACA
>PVLC010015362.1:0-11674 GCA_004027655.1 Graphiurus murinus | reverse complement strand
AGCTTAAATATTCTCGTTTTTTTGTTTGTTTGTTTTTGCCAGTGCTGGGGATTGAACTCAGGACCTCACACCTGCTAGGCAGGCACTCTACCACTGAGCTACATCCCCAGTCAGACTCAGATTTTAACTTTTTTTTTTTTTTTTTTTTTTTTTTTTTGCAGTACTGGTGATGGAACTCAGGGGCATTCTACCTCTGAGCTATACCCCCAACCCTATTTTTATTCTTTATTTTGAAACAGGATCTCCCTAAGTTGCAGAGGGCCTCACTAGGTAGCTGAGTCTGGCGGAGAACCCGGATCCTCCGGTCTCAGCCTCCCAAATGCTGGGATTACAAGCATGTGCCACCATGCCCAGCTAGATTTTAACTTTTGAAGAGAGGATACACATAGATATCTCTAAATGTTAGATTAAAACTCTGAATCTCTTTCCCATAAAATCCATTTATACTCAAACATATAAAGCTTAAATACCTATTTGATTTTTTTTTTTTTTTTTTTTTTTTTGCGGTACTGGGGATTGAACTCAGGGGCATTCTACCTCCGAGCTACACCCCAGCCCTATTTTTTATTCTTTATTTTGAAACCGGGTCTCACTAAGTTGTGGAGTGCCTCACTAGGTAGCTGAGGCTGGCCTCGAACCCGGATCCTCTGGTCTCAGCCTCCCAAATGCTGGAATTACAAGCGTGCGCCACCACGCCCAGCTTTACCTATTTGATTTTTAAGTTTTCTGAAGCACATCCTGAGATTTCCTAGGTGACCATGAATCCTTAAGTTAAGATCTTAAAGGTTGGAAAATCTTATCAAATGATAATGATGTTGATTATTATATAGCAAAAAACAGTATGGGTTATATTAGGTAGAATATAGGATTGATGAGTTTTACCTGAAAGCAACGAAGAGTGGATTTGATAGCTCTGACATTCATTAGCAGTTCTAGAATTCAGTCTTTGGTGCTGTCCATGATGATGACGGGAAGAGTGACAATGGAGACCGTTGGGACTTAAGACTGGTTAGTGAGCTCCTTCACTTTCACCTCACTGTTTTCTTCTTCACACTCTCAGCAAGTAAAGGATTCCCTATAAAGTCAGCTACCACCTTCCTAAACACATCCTTCAAAGCTTCCTTGACTTGCTCATTGCGTAAGGCATAAATGATTGGATTCAGCAAAGGTGTCACAAATGTTGTCACCACAGTCACTGCCCAGTTAGTGTCCACAGAGCCACTCTGTGATGGCCGCACATAGAGAAAAATGGCACTTCCATAGAAGAGGGTCACCACCATTAGGTGGGAGGTACAGGTGGAGAAGGCCTTCTGACGACCGGAAGCAGAGGAAATGCGCAGGACAGCCAGGATTATGTGGCCGTAGGACACAGCAGTAATCATCAGTGAGGATACAATGACAAGAGAGGCCAGGACAAAGTCAGTCTCCTCCAGCTTCTTGGTGTTGGTGCATGCCAAGTGGAGCAGTGGGCCGCTGTCACAGAAGAAGTGCTGCACCACAGCTCCCTGCTTACAGAAAGGAAGTAAGGCCACTGCCACGGTGGGACCGAGCACGGGGAGGATTCCCCCCATCCAGCAGGCCAAGGCCACACGGAAGCATACAGCCCCGTTCATGAGCAAAGGGTAACGCAGAGGATGACAGATGGCCAGGTAGCGATCCACAGACATGACGGCCAACAGTAGGAATTCAGAGGCCCCAAGAAAGAAGTAGAAATAAAACTGAGTGATACATGCAGCAAAGGAAATAGTGTGTTGCTTTGAGAGGAAATTGCTCAGCATCTTAGGAATGATGACAGAGGTGATCAGAATCTCCAAGCAGGACAGGTTACCCAGAAAGAAGTACATGGGGGTGTGGAGGCGAGTGTCAGCTCCTACCAGCCCCACGATCAGCAAGTTGCCTGACAGAGTCAGCACATAGACAAGAAGGAGCACAGAAAACAGTTCCACTCCTGTGCTGTTGAGGTTTGGGAAGCCTGCCAGGATGAATTCTGTCGTACCACCACTCTGGTTCCCACAAGCCATTGTCTTTTCCACCTGTACGACAATATGAACATGATCCCAGTGAGAGTCTGTCCTCTTCTAACAGTCCCCAAACTGGTATGGTACACATATCCCATTTCCTCCAATCACAGATCCTGTGACTGTGCAAAGCACCCAAGCTCATCATTTGTGCGTTTTAGAGCCGGGGAAGATATTCTACAAAGGGTAATTAAAGTTTAGGTTAAAAAAAAGCCAGGAGCCTCCTGAGAATCTACTATTCTCAGACCTTAAATGATGATACCTTGTTATTATAACAATATCATTAACATCTGAGTTGGGCAAAAGTAACAGAAAAATTATTTTATAAAGAATATGACTCCCACTGGTCATGGTGGCACATGCCTGTAATCCTAGTATTTGGAAGGCTGAAACAGGAGGATCTCAGGTTTGTGGCCAGCCTTGGCACAGAGAGCTACTCAGCTACTATTTGGAGATGCAGGAGTTCAAAGGTAGAAGGCCTTTTGCAACTTAGCAAGGCCTACCGCAACTTAGTGAGACCCTATTTCAAAATAAAAATATAAAATAGGGCAGGAATATAGCTCAGAGGCAGAATGCTCCTGGGTTGAAACCTAGTACCACAGGGGGGGAAAAAAAAAAAATATATATATATATATATGACTCCCATTCAACCAGGATCAGAATTTGAAACAGACTATCTACCTTTGAACTCCTGCATCTCCACGTACTAGCTGAGTAGCTCTCTATGCTCCTCAATTGCAAAATTCTGTAAGGAGTAACGAATTTAAAGGCATTTCCAACAATGAACTGACAAATGATGTGATAGAGAAAGCCCTGGGCTGTAAGTTACACACCAGAACCTAAACTTTGTTCTGCCACTACTCTGGGAAGGCTGTCCAGGAGTCCAGCCCCTGCATGCACCTCTTCTTCCCAGCTGTCAGATGAGCGGGAGTAATCTAGACCACCTTGTAGGACTATTACGTGAAATTACTCTTCCCCAACAACCCAAGGGCCTCAGATCTCCACGAAATACTTGCAATTCTAAATTGGGCCTGGTGATGCATGCCTGTAATCCCAGTACTTGAGAGGATGAGACAGGAGGATCACAGCTTCAAGAATAGCTTCAGCACCTGAGCAAGTTCGAGGAGACTCTCATGAACCTAAAGAGACTGAACCCAGGGGCATTCTACTTCTGAGCTACATCTCCAGCCCTATTTTTTATTCTTTATTTTGAAACAGAGTCTCACTAAATTGCAGAGAGCCTCACTAAGTAGCTGAGGCTGGCTACGAATCCCGATCCTCCGATCTCAGCCTCCCAAGTACTGGGATTACAAACATGTGCCATGACGCCTGGCTACAGTATTGCATTTCTAAAGCAAATTGTGAACTGGGTGTGATAGCCCACAATTGTAACTCCAGGTACTTGGGAGACTGAGACCAGAGGATCCAGGTTTGCAGACAGCCTCAGCTACTTAGTGAGGCTCTCTGCAACTTAGTGAGACCCTGCTTCAAACTAAAGAATAAAAAATAGGGCTGGGGGCATAGCCCATAGATAGAATGCCCCTGGGTTCAATCCCCAGTACCAAAATAAAAATTAAAAAAAGGAAGAATAGCCGGGCATGGTGGTGCATGCTTGTAATCCCAGCATTTGGGAGGCTGAGACTGGAGGATCCAGGTTCGTGGCCAGCCTCAGCTAGCTAGTGAGGAACTCTGCAACTTAGTGAGACCCTGTTTCAAAATAAAGAATAAAAAATAGGACTGGGGGTATAGCTTGGAGGTAGAATGCCACTGAGTTCAATCCCCAGAACCGCAAAAAAAAAAAGAAGAAGAAGAATACAAATAAACTACACTGATTCACTCAATTCATCAGTCAGTTATCCATACTACTTTGTCAACTGTCAACTTCAAGACAAATATTCTGGGGAATATTAAAATGAGTTCTTTTTTTTTTTTTGGTGGTACTGGGGATTGAACTCAGGGGCATTCTACCTCCAAGCTATACCCCCAGTCCTATTTTTTATTCTTTATTTTGAAACAGGGTCTCACTAAATTGCGGAGTGCCTCACTAAGTACTGAGGCTGGCCGTGAACCCAGATCCTCTGGTCTCAGCCTCCCAAATGCTGGGATTACAAGCGTGTGCCACCACACCTGGCTTTATTTAAGCTTTTTTTGTCCACAATATTCACCCCCATTGAACTACCAATCAAAGACCCTTTCACAACCTGGGTTCTCTTAGATGGTTTGTCAAAAGCAGAATTATGAGTTCCTGATTGTAATAATTAGTAAAAATCAGAAATGAAGTCCTTACCCTTTGATTCAAATCCTTCCAGTTCTGAAGACCACAACAGATTAGAAAAACCAAATTAGTGACATTCTAAAGCCTTGTTTTAAAAAAGCCTCAGTTATCAGGAGAATACTGATCCCCTGTAACCATACAAAGCATGAGCATTGATTTGAAGATCCGCAATTCTCTGCCAGCTCAATTATTCTCTAGCACATCTAAACAGTCTTTGTTCCCAGAAAACATTTGGCTCTTAATAGCTTCTCACCTGTGGGTCCCAGATGTGTGAGTAGGAATATTTTCATGCCTTTTCTCTAGGATAAAGCAATTCTGCAGGGTTTTTTCCCCCTAGGCATTCATTGAGTCTCCAGCTTCCATAGAAATTGCTTTATTAGTAAACTTGTTCAGCTATGCTCTGTATTTATTATGTACCAAATGCCACACTTGGTGGCTGAGAGATAAAAGGGACATTGCTGCTTTGCTCATGTAGCTCACTGCCTAAGGGGTGACAGAAGAACTAAGATGTGTGACAGGTGAAATACTACAGGTACCCACCAAGGACTAAGGGAGACACAGAAAGGAAACAAAGTGAGGCTTAGAGAGACAGGTAGGATTCTGGAGAAAGGTGATTCCTAAAGTAAATATTAAAAAATAAGTGTGGCTTTGACAGGAGAGGAGAGTCTTCAGTGGGAAAGAACAGCATATAAACATAGTAAATTTGGGCTAAAGAACAGAACACAAGGGGCGGAGTGTAATGAAATAGCACTGGTCACCTCCAAGGGGACTCTTTCTGGCCCTCTGTTGCTCCCTGTGAAAACACTCCATTGAACCAAGCCTAAACTCAATCTTAAGAGATAGGGAAGTTGACTGCCAACTCCAAATATTTCTGGAAGGAATTCCTCCTACCCACCCTTGAATGGCCTTGATGTCTCCAAGAAAGTGAAGGTCACCCTGAAGGAATTCTCTTTCCCTATTTATGATTTAACATCCTGCTCTACCCTGAAGTCCTTCCCACACCCTGTGCTATGAGGATGACAAGCCTGGCATCCTTGGCTTTCCTGAGGATGGGCACAGCACTTGGGAAAACAGGGGGAAGCTCGTGGGCTTTCCTCCCTGGCGTAAATCCTCAGATGCTGATCTTCTGCCTGGTGAACACAGTAGGGTTTTGATCCAAGGAGGTTGTGTCACACTGCCCCTTCTCGTGGCCATGAGTAAGTCACCAGAGCCCACTCTTCCCTCCCTGTAGAAAGAACTTGAGTGTAACATAACAACTATCTCAGGCTCTAACGGGGAAAACTGAAATGAGAGACAATTATCTCACAACGCTTCAAGTTATGTCACTACAAGAATGTGGCTGGACATAAAGAAGAACAAAATCATGTTATTTGCAGGGGTATAGATGCAACTATAAAACATTATGTTAAGTGACATTAGTCACAAAGAGTAAAAAAGCATATGTTCTCCCTAATATGTGGATGCTAGGGAGAAGTTGGGGCATAAGAGGGACTCCAGATGAAAAAGGAGAAACCCCAGATAAGCAAAGAAGTTGACTTAACTGAAGGAGATGGACTGGGCGGGGGGGGGGGGGGGGGACACCCGAATGCACATGATGTACTTTCACAAATATATCAAAGTCAATCACTAAACTGAACTTGAGAAGGAGGGAGGGTGAGGGAATGGGATGGGAATTGGGGAAGGGTTTAAATGAGAAATGTGTGCATGTATGCCTTTATCAGCTTGTACCTAACAAAGATGTATGATAACAATGCACCATTAATTTTTTTTAAAATGTGGCTGGAAGGCAAGGGGTGGATTATGGAGGGGTACACATTATCTGCTGTCTTTCAAAAGACTTATTACACTTACCTGGAGCTTTTCTCATTTCTCATAGCTGAAACATACTCTATTTGAAGCTTTGTCTTCACTTTTTTGCTGTTAGATTTCAAGTGCAAAATGTCGGGTTTTTTATTTTAGACCCCATCCTTCCTGGCCCCTGGCATTAGCCTGAGAATAGGGAAGAAGGCTAAAGTCATTGGTTTCTAATCAATCTCTCTGTTGAAAGGTAGGATTCTTCATGCATGGCTTTGGTTTCCAATGGAAATGTCCCCAAATGAGGACTGGCCAGCCATCAGGAGCCGAAGCAACAGCAGTGCAGTCTTAGAAAGGTTATCTATCCAGTTGATGAGAGGATAGAGAGGAGGGAATGCTTTCTAAGAGGCCCAGGGGAGATTTGCAATTCTATGGAAATTTCCCAGTCTGTGCCAGGTAAATCTGAAAAGAGGCTGACCCTTCATCAGCCTTAAGACTACTTCTATGTTTGTTTGTCAACCACCTCCAGCCAGGCAGCTTCCATAAGAGCATTAACATCGAAATGAGAGGAAGGGTAGAGATTGACCAACAGTGGAAGACTATGCTTGTCATCTACCTTCCTCCTGCACTCGGGGGAAATGTTTGTATCCCAAGTAACACAGGCATTGTCTCTTCTCCCTGAGGACTTAAATGATATTGGAATTCCCTCTCCTGGCTTCTGGATTAGAAAATGACGGGAGCCCCAAGGGAGTGATAAGAGAGAGGAAGGCGCCCTGTATCATCTCTGTCTTCTTCTGTTGCTTCTCCCTACCTCATCATTTATTCTCTACTAAAAATATATATACTTCCACATAGCCCAAATATTAGTTAGAATTCTGAACCATTATTCACATTTTTCCATCTATGCTCATTCTCTGCCTTGACTAAATATGTAACCACCTCTTATTCATGTCCAAGACTCCTTACTCGATTCTTCTGAGAAGGGATTTCTACCCATCCCACCACTCTAAACACCTTCCAGCCTGAACCGTGACAAACTCTACTGACCTCAAATCCAATATCTAATCTCTGTGTTACAACTTTCCTGTCACCTGCTATTCTCTGAACCCCGAAGGCAGGAATATTTTCATCTCTGCCTTTCTAGCATCAATCACAGCAGCACATACTAGATGCTTTAAAAATAACCTGTGAATTAAACTGCTATGAACTCCAGACTTGAGGAACAGTTGCTCTTGTGAGATGAACACCAATTAAGTTTTGAGCTATGAAGAAGAACACACGGGGCCCTCTGGGACTTTGTTTGGCTGAATTCCATCTTTGCTGGACATATTCCTTTTTAGAGAAACAGAAATAGCTAAAAGGAAGCATGTATGAGGAATGGGAAGTGTCAACACTAGATGCTAAGGGAAGGAGTACGGGGAGCAAAATTGGGAGAATTGATTGAGATAAGCCAAACAAAATTAACTAAACCAGATGCTAGAACTCTTGCTTGTTGAGCTGAGGGAAGGAAGGGAATAAGAAAAAGAGACCCACAAGTCTGAGAGCTAGTAAAGAACACTAAGCTATACATGTGTTTTGTTGTTGTTGTTTTGTTTTTTGTTTGTTTTTGTGGTACTAGGGATTGAACCCAGAGGCAATCTACCTTTGAGCTATACCTCTAGCCCTATTTCATTTTTTATTTTGGAACAGGGTCTCACTAAATTGCAAAGGACTTCTCTGCATTGCTGAGGTGGGCCTCAGACCTGATCCTCCTGTCTCAGCCTCCCAAGTACTGAGATTACAGTGTGTGCCACCATACCTAGCTGCTATACATGTTTTTTTTTTTTTTGGTTTTTTTTTTTGTGGTACTGGGGATTGAACTCAGGGGCATTCTACCTCCGAGCTATATCCCCAGCCCTATTTTTTATTCTTTATTTTGAAACCGAGTCTCACTAAGTTGCGGAGTGCCTCACTAGGTAGCTGAGGCTGGCCGCGAACCCGGATCCTCCGGTCTCAGCCTCCCGAATGCTGGGATTACAAGCATGTGCCACCACACCCGGCTTCTATACATGTTTTTAAACATTGGTTGAGCTAGAATGATTAAGATTACTGCCAAAAGATCAAGGTCAGGTAATTTTATTTTAAATTACAGAGCTGTCTGTACCATAGACAGTGGCTTTGATATTCAGCTAATAATACTTTCAAGTCTACTTAATCATAAGACTTTCCTGGTTTTTGCTTAAGAGTAGAACTTTTATTTTTATTTTATTTTATATTTATTTATTTATTTATTTATTTATTTATTTATTTATTTATTTATTTTTGCGGTACTGGGGATTGAACTCAGGGGCATTTTACCTCCAAGCTAAACCCTCAGCCCTATTTTTTATTCTTTATTTTGAAACTGGGTCTCACTAAGTTGTGGAGTGCCTTACTAGGTAGCTGAGGCTGGCCGAGAACCCGGATCATCCGGTCTCAGCCTCCCGAATGCTGGGATTACAAGCGTGCACCACCACACCCAGCTAAGAGTAGAACATTTAGAACAAAAGATTTCTATTGTTTATGCTTCTTATGTATGTATTTTTTTCCAGTACTGGGGATTGAACTCAGGGGCATTCTACCTCCAAGCTACACCCCCAGTCCTATTTTTTCATTCTTTATTTTGAAACAGGGTCTCACTAAGTTGTGGAGAGCTTCACTAAGCTGAGGCTGGCTGAGAACCTGCAATCCTCCTGTCTCAACCTCCCAAATACTGGGATTACAAGGATGCTCCACCATGCCCGGCTTTATGTATATATTGAAGATGTAAAATATAGCCGGGTGTGGTGATGCATGCTTGTAATCCCAGTACTTGGGACACTGAAACAGGAGGATCTGGATTCAGGGCCAGCCTCAGCTACTTAGAGACCCTCCACAACTTATGAAACCCTGTTTCAAAATAAAGAATAAAAAATAGAACTAGGGGTGTACCCCCGAGGTAGAATGCCCCTGGGTTCTATCCCCAGTACCTAAAAAAAAAAAAAAAAGATGTAAAATATGATGTTTTAGATTTCATTTATTTTTAAAGTACATTCACGTGGTTCAAAAGTAAAAAAAAAAAAACAAAAAAAAAACATAGCCATACGTCAATTAATAGGGTTGTGGGATGTAACTCAGTGATAGAACAATTGCTTAGCATGCTCAAACCCTTAGCACGCTCACCATTAAAAAAAAGAAATGAAATGAAAAGAAAAAGAGATCCTAGTTCTCTCTTATTCCTATTCCCTCCATCACACTTCTTTATTCAGCCATTTTCGCTACTTTAATGTGCATCCTTTCAGTTTTTTTGTATGGCTATACAAGCAAATAATTCATTATTTATTTACTTTTTACTTTCTTACACTATCTGTATTTTGTTTCTTGCTTTAAAACACCCTCTGTACATCAAGATGAAAAATGTTTAAACTAAAAAGACTATTAGCATGACAAATCTATTGGATGAATGGCTTGCAGTCTTCTTTAACTGTACTCTAATTATTACTTTTTTTTTGCAGTACTAGGGATTGAACTCAGGGGTGTTCTACCTTCGAGCTACACCCCCAGCCCTATTTTTTTTTCTTTATTTTGAAACTGCATCTCACTAAGTTGAGGAGTGCCTCACTAGGTAGCTGAGGCTGGCCACAAACCCGGATCTTCAGGTCTCAGCCTCCCAAATGCTGGGATTACAAGCGTGCGCCACCACGCCCAGCTCATTACTTATTATTATATCTTCTACTTTGATTTTCCTCATCAGTAAAAGCTCTGTTGTGGCCAACTTGTATCAAAAATCTAATTAGCACTCTGCAAATAAAAGTAAGGTATAGCAAAAAATGATTTATCTGGGATTTCTTAAAAAAAAAAAAAAAAAAAAGTGCATTTGGGAGGCTGAGACCGGAGGATCCCGGTTCGCGGCCAGCCTCAGCTACCTAGTGAGGCACTCTGCAACTTAGTGAAATCCTGTTTCAAAATAAAGAATAAAAAATAGGACTGGGGGTGTAGCTTGGAGGTAGAATGCCCCTGGGTTCAATCCCCAGTACCGCAAAAAAAAAAAAAAAAAAAAAAAAAAGTGAGGAGTATAGATAACACTAGCATGGCATGAATTGGCTCATTATACTATTCTAGCTTTTTCATTAGGTTTGAAACTTCTAAATAAAAGACCTCAGAAATATGTAGTGAAAGTCAGGTATCTTGGAAAAAACTAAGTCTTTAGAAATACAAGATTTCTTTGGTTAAAAATTAATGAATTTCAGAAATATTTCCCTGAAGATGGGAACTAATTTTGCAAAATTAACCAACCAGTCACTGGGGAATGTCAAATACCATGTGGGCTATCTAAAGCCCAGGAAACGTAAAACTATAATGAACTACTGACAGCAAGAGGAATTCAACCCTTTCAGCAACAACCTGCTTTCTGATCCAGAAGGAGTGGAGGCAATACAGAAATCCATGTATATACACCAATCAGAGTTCAGAATGGGGAGACTGGATTAAAATAACAGATGGAGTACAGAAACCTATATTTTTCATTATGATTAATTCATTCATATGAAATAATTTTTTCTTTTTCTTTTCTTCCATTTCCATTTTTGATAACATAGGAAAGAAAAAGTGCTATCACAAAGTGCTATAATAAAAGGATGTAAGGCCGGGCGTGGTGGCGCACGCTTGTGATCCCAGCATTCAGGAGGCTGAGACCGGAGGATCCGGGTTCGAGACCAGCCTCAGCTACCTAGTGAGGCACTCCGCAACTTAGTGAGACTCGGTTTCAAAATAAAGAATAAAAAATAGGGCTGGGGGTATAGCTCGGAGGTAGAATGCCCCTGAGTTCAATCCCCAGTACCGAAAAAAAAATAAATAAATAAAAAAAAAAATAAAAAAAATAAAAGGATGTAAAAAAAAAAAAGTTTCTTAGTTCAGGCTGCTGTAACAAGTTACCATGAACTAGGTGACTTCATCAATAGGCTTTGATAGGCTGGGAGTGTAGGTCAGTGGTAGAGCACTTGCCTAGTATACATAAGGCCCTGCGTTCCATTCCCACAAAAGCAACAAACAAAAAACCCAGACATTAATTTCTCATTATTGAGCGTAGAAGCCTGAGATGGGATGCCAGCATGGTCAGGTCCTTAGTGAATGCCATGCCCTCTTCCAGGTTTACAGAGATTCATCTACTCGCTTGCCCCCCGCAATAAATGTCAAACAATCATGATATGCAGATATTAATCCAATTATTTAAATCATTATTTTCACTGTGGATGGTCTAAATACAGCAGTTCAAAGACAAAGACTATCAGAGTGGATAAAAAAGAAAATTAGGACCTAACTATGTGTCTTCTTTTTTTTTTTTTTTTTTTTTTTTTTGCAGTACTGGGAGTTGAACTCAGGGGCATTCTACCTCCGAGCTATACCCCCAGTCCTATTTTTTATTCTTTATTTTGAAACCGAGTCTCACTAAGTTGCGAAGTGTCTCACTAGGTAGCTGAGGCTGGCCGCGAACCCGGATCCTCCGGTCTCAGCCTCCAGAATGCTGGGATTACAAGCATGTGCCACCACGCCCGGCTCTTTTTTCTTTTTTTTTTTTTTTTTTTTTTTT
>PVLC010015361.1:0-37407 GCA_004027655.1 Graphiurus murinus | reverse complement strand
GAGTGCCTCACTAAGCAGTTGAGGCTGACTGCGAACCCAGATTCTCCAGTCTCAGCCTCCCAAATGCTGGGATTACAAGCGTGTGCCACCCCACCTGGCCCAGTTCTATTTTTTATTCTTTATTTTGAAACAGGGTCTCACTAAATAGCTGAGGCTGGCCATGAACCTATGATTCTCCTGTCTCAGCCTCCCAAGTACTGGGACTACAAGCATTTGCCATCATGCCCGGCTAACACAAATTTTTGAAGAATCAATATTTAAGGAATACAGACAAGATTTGCTGATTGAATATTTATTTAAACTCTTTGTTACTTGGTTCCCTTATTTAAAAAAAAAAAAAAAAAATATATATATATATATATATATATATATATATATATATAAGCTTTATTACTCAGTTAGTGTATACATACTTGGGTGTGAGGTAGACTAAATATTGAAATCTATAAATAAGTCCAAATTTTCATTTTAACTCTTGATAAAAATAAAGCAGTGGCCACTAGAAAGTTACTTCCTTGTAAATAGTAAAAATACATGTCTTTTTGGTTTTGTTTTCGTTAGCCTCTATATTAAAGTTATATAAAATGAATGTAGGTTTTTTTTTTTTTTTTTTTTTTTTTTCTGTACTGGGGATTGAACTCCAGGGCATTCTACCTCCAAGCTATACCCCCAGCCCTATTTTTTATTCTTTATTTTGAAACCGAGTCTCACTAACTTGCGGAGTGCCTCACTAGGTAGCTGAGACTGGCCTCGAACCCGGATTCTCCGGTCTCAGCCTCCCGAATGCTGGGATTATAAGCGTGCACCACCACGCCTGGCTTTTTTTTTGCCTTTTGTTTCTGTGTGGTACTGAGGATTGAACCAAGGGGCATTTTACCTAGGAGCTACACTCCAGTCCTATTTTATTTTCATTTTGAAATGGTCTCACTAGGTTGCTGAGAGTCTCACTACTTGCTGAGGCTATCCTTGAACCTATAATCCTCCTGTCTCAGCCTCCATCTTCTACTTTTTACACACTAATTCACATTAGTTCCTTTTAGGATTAAAAAAAAAATCAAGTCGAGGTAGTAGCATTTGATGTACACAGTAAATCTGCAGAGAAAATATGTTAGACCCCAGGACTCAGAAACAAATTCTTAGGTCCCTTGAAGAATTGGATCTGTTTCTTAATCTATAAATAAAGGTTTCAAGTAAATGAGGTCTTAAAATTCCTTTCTAATCTAAATTTCTGTCTGTAGTTAACTTTTGTCCTTTTTTGACTTGAACCTGAAGTAGACTTGTATTAATAAATTTTACCATGTTTTCCTTTGGGATTCTAGTTTAGGATTGGTTCTTATTGCTTTATTTGATATTCATTCAGTTCTGGATTTAGTGTGCTAATGATTAAGCATATTCATTAATCACTGAAGAGGATAAATTAACCTCATTGTGGTTTACTTGCTTTTTTTTTTAAAGGTATTTTCAAAAGAAATAATTCCAGATTGATGGATGAAATTCTAAAACAACAGCAGGAACTTCTGGGCCTAGATTGTTCTAGATACTCACCAGAGTTTGCAAATAGTAACGACAAAGATGATCAAGGTAAGCATAAAATTGAATATGTAACATAGGAAGATGTATGTTTTATGTTGCAAGGAAAATTATGTCAGTCATTTTTCATTTGTTTTGTTAGTCTTTATTTTCAACATCTTTGATCATCAGATTTAGACTTTTCTGTCTTATTAAAAGAAAATTTTCAGAACAAGATAAAATAATTCATATAGATAATCAGAATATGAACACATATTAAAGTTTTATTTAACCAAGGAGATTTTACAACTGGTTGAAGAGACAGTCTAAAGAACAAACACGTTTATACATCAGGAAATGAATATGTAAATAGGGGTAAACTGTTTTTTATTTGTGGTGAGAGGAAAAATAATGGAAACTCTCCTAGGTTAGAAATAATTTGCATATTTGCTGATGAAAATTTTGTGTTATCAATTACCTATAGTCCTATCATTTGTAAAGTAGCTCCCATAGAATAAGATGTCTTCTGTGTACAATGCGTATGTATATCACTGCAATAGTCTTAATCTTCACTTTTTCCTTTTATTCTGTGTATAAAGTATTTCGTAATTACAGATGAGTAAAAGTTTTTAGATGAGTAAAAATTATTAGCTAACCTAAAATTAAAAATTCTATTTTATAAAGAATTCGTGCACAATAAAAGGTCTTCTAGGCACTTGGAAAAGAAGACAGTGTAATAAGCATATACATGAATGTGATTTATAGGTGCATAAGAGGAGAATAGCTTAAGTATGTTTTGATATTCAAATTGAAGGGCATAGGTGATTCTTGTAAGAACTGTATCTTTATTTTGGGCTGAACTTATTATTTTGTAAAACCAATAATGAAATAATCTGGAATATCTTGTTTGTTTTTTCTTCCAGTTTTAAGTTGCCATTCGGCAGTGAAGGTGCTGTCCCCAGAAGATGGAAAAGCAGATATTGTGAAAGCTGCACAGGACTTTTGCCAGTTAGTAGCTCAGCAGCAAAAGAGACCCACAGATTTGGATGTAGATATGTTAGACAGTTTACTTAGTAAGTCATATATATGTTTTTAGTTTTGTCCTACAAGTCTACAGTATGGAAAAAAAAGTATTTAGATTCCTTTCACAGTATAAAGCCTGATTTTTTTATTCTACTTTTTGTGGTACTGGGGATTGAACCCCAGGAGCATTCTACCTCCGAGCTACATTCCCAGCCCCATTTTTTATTCTTTATTTTGAAATAGGGTCTCACTAAATTGCAGAAATCCTCATTAAGTAGCTGAGGCTGGCCACGAACCTGCAATCCTCCTGTCTCAGCCTCCCAAGTACTAGGATTACAAGTTTGTGCCACCACACCCGGCCCTATTCTTTATAGTTCTGAAACTTAAAAGACCCATATATGAAAATGGTTTTGAGATAATAAAATTTGTAGTCAACTCACTTACATGAGGACTTAATGTTATAGGAAAGGATATTTGAGGGTTTTTTTTTTAAGTGATAAATATTCTTGGAAATAGGACTTCTGCTTCTTTTTCCTCTTCCCCTTCTCCTTTCTATTTAATTTGAACTTTCTGTTTAGTTTAAACTTAATAAGTTTTTAAAAGACAGTCCCAAATAAGCCACTGTATTTGTCATGTTATATCAAAATATATCTACATATAAATATTTATATGTTTCCACACTGTTTATAAAAGTCTTTGGTTTGTTTATTTTCTCTAGAGCCCTTCTAGGAACTCGGTTTCCTAGTCCTTATTAGCATTGTCCTTGATCCTTTTGAAGAAAGGCAATTTTTCCAAGAAATTTTTGTTTATTAATAACTTCTGTAGCTATATGATAGCCAGGTGTTTTTTTTTCCCATTTATTCACATAGACTTTCTTTGTGAATTACCTTTCTTATTAATCATATAATTCTCTAACTCACTTATTAAGGCTTCATTCTTTGTTCTTTCACTTTGATACGGCCATTATAGAGCACAATCCCTCTCTAGTGTCTTGCTCTTGCTAACTTCCTCCTTTAATTCACTACTCACTTCTTACCCTAATCTTATTCTCTGTGATTTGTAACTCTGTTTGGACTCAGTGAGTAGTAGATCATTCTAGGGGCTCTGTGGTCACAGGTTACATGGGATACTGACTTTAAGGCCCAACCACAGAGTAATTTATGAGGACATCTAAAAGTTGGCTTGGGGCCCACTGATGACCTCCAGTTAGCCCATGGAAAAGGGTTAAAGTGTAGAGCTTTGGGGTTCCCTTCAGGGATTGTAAAGTTAAGATGAATGAAAATGTACACCTTTCTTTTAAAGTAACTCATTATTCTTACAGAAGCATACTCTGAATACCGTCACTCTGATAAATTCCCTTGTGACAATATTCAGTCCCCACTTCTAAAACTCTTAGGCCAGGCAACCACTGGTTTGCTTTCTGACTTATTTTTGTGTTTTCTAGTTCATCCATGTCAAATTCATTACTTTTTTCTTTTGGTGCTGGGGATTGAACCCAGAGAAATTCTACCTCCAAGCTGCAACTCCAGCCCTATTTTTTATTTTTTATTTTGAAACAGGGTCTTAGTAGGTTGATGAGAGTCTCACTACTTGCTGAGGCTGTCCTCAAACCTGTGATCCTCCTGTCTCAGCCTCCCAAGTACTGGGATTATGGGTGTGAGCAAGCCCAGTGAATTTGTTACTTTTTACTGTTGAATAATATTCTGTTGTATGGATATGCTACATTTTGTTTACCCATTCATCAGTTTATGTACATTTGGTTTGTTTCAGCTTTTGTATAATCTGTGACTAGGCATCTTTTCCTCTTTTTAGACACCTAATTGTGGAGTTGCTGTGTCATGTGATGAGTGAATGTTAAATTTTTGAAGAAACTGCCAAACTGTTTTCCAAAATAGACTACATTTTCTATCCCTACCAGAAAGATAGAAAGTTGTATTTTCTCCACATCCTAAGACATGGTATTTTTTTTTTTTTAATTTAAATGTATTTCAGCCATTCTATTGTGTGTGCAATAGTATTTTCTTATACTTTTCATTCACATTTTACTATGACTAATGATGTTACACATTTTTCATGTGCTAATTTGTCATCTGTACCTTCTTTGGTGCAGTGTCTATTCAAATATTTTGCTTAATTTTTCTTAATGAGTTTTAAGAGATTATTATTATTATTTTTTAAATCAGTGATAGAATACATGAATTACAAAAATTTCCTCCCAGTCATGGCTTACCTTTTCATTTTCTTGATGTTTTTTTTTTCAGTTTTTAACTTTTTGAACTCTAGTTTATCATCTTATTTTCTTTTATGGAGCATGTATTTGGTTTCATATCTAAGAGATCTTTGCCTAACCCAAAGTCATAATTATTTTTTTCTTGAGTTTTGTTCTAGAAGTTTTATAGATTTTACTGTTATAATACATTTTGACTTAAGTTTTATAAATAATATGATATAAAAGATCCTCATTGTTTTTCCATCACTATTTCTTGAGAAAACTGTTTTTTTCCCCCGCCTGAATTACTGTAGTTTCTTTGTTGAAAAATCAACTGACCATAAAACTGAGTTTAGTTCTAGGTATCCTATTCATTGAACTATATATCTGTCCTTAAAGTGTCTGTGTTGATTGCTGTAATCTACTATTCTAAGTCATGAAATCAGATAGTATAAGGTCTTTGACTTTGATAACTTGTTTTTTTTTTTTTCCAAAGCAGTTTTGGCTATTTCTGGTCCTTTGCATTTTCATCTAAATGTTAGGGTCAACTTTCAGTTTTCCAAAAATCCAAAAACCCTGCTGGTATTTTGATATGGATCCAGTTGACTCTGTAGCTCAATTTGGAGGATATTGCCATCTTTTTTTTTTTTTTGCGGTTCTAGGGATTGAACCCAAGTTCATTCTACCTCTGAGCTACACCCCCAGCCCTTTTGTTACTCTTTTTTTTTTTTTTTTGCGGTGCTGGGGATTGAACCCCTAGTTCTACCTCCTAGCTATATCCCCAGCCCTATTTTTTATTCTTTATTTTGAAACCAGGTCTCACTAAGTTGTGGAGTGCCTCACTAGGTAGCTGAGGCTGGCCACGAACCCGGATCCTCTGGTCTCAGCTTCCCAAATGCTGGGATTACAAGTGTGTACCACCACGCCCGGCTTTGTTTACTCTTTTTTTGGAAACAAGGTCTCACTAAGTTGCGGAGGGCCTCACTAAGTAGCTAAGGCTGGCTGTGAACCCAGATCCTCCAGTCTCAGCCTCCCAAGTACTGGGATTACAAGTGTGTACCACCACACCGGGCAAAAGAGTCTTCCAATCCATAAACATAAGTATCTCTCTCCATTTATTTGAGTTCTAATTTTTCTCTCAACAATGTTTTGTAATTTCAGTGTTTAAAGTTATTATTGCTACTTCTGTTAAATTTATTCCTAAGTATCATTTCTTTTAATGCTATTCTTTTTTTTCCATTTTATTTTCAGATTGTGATAGTATTTGGAAATATAGTTTTTTAAATATTGATTTTTGTATCCTACAACCTTGCTAAAATTCACTTAATAATTGTAGTAGTGGCTCTTTATGTAGAGAGGTAATATTTTTCAATTAAATTTTTAATCGGTGCATTGTAACATGCATTGTAGTGAAATTCAAAGTGATACATTTATGTATGCATACAGCATCTTTTGGCAGGTATGTTTCTCTTTGCACCCTGTCCCTCTCCCCCCTTCCTCCTTGTACATGCCAGTGAGATTAGTAGTGATGCATAACATTGTTTGGTCTGTTTCCTTCCTTAAGCCTCCTTTTTTTCCCTCCTTCCTTCCCCAATCTCTTTCCACTATTCTAGTCTCTCTTCATTTTTATGAAGTCCTTTCTCTTTCCTATTTTCTCTCTGGCTTCTACTTTTGAAAGAAAACTTGTGTCCCTTGATTTTCTGAGTCTGGCCGATTTCACTTAGCAATGCTATTCTTCAGTCTATCCATTTTCCTACAATTGACATAATTTTGTTCTTTTTTTTTGTGGCTGATTAAAACACCATTGTGTGTGGATACCTCAATTTCTTTTTCATTCATCTATTGATGGACAGCTACGTTAGTTCTATAATTTGACTGTTGCAAATTGTGGTGCTATAAACATGGTTATGTATGTACCACCTACAGTATTTTAACTTAATTTGTTTAGAAAGATACCTAGAAGCGATGTTGCTGGGTCATATGGTCGTTCTATTCCTAATCTTTTGAGGAACCTCCATACTGATTTCTATGTGTGTTCCTTTTCCCCCACAGATTGTATTGTCTGTAAATAAAGATGACTACTGTCTCTGCTCATTTTTTTTTCTTTAATTTTTAAATCTTGGTTCCAGTAGCTGCATAGCCAAGTAGTCATTTAATGGTTTGCATACTGGCTGTGCTAGACACCTTAAATTTGTAAGACTTTAGCGATCTCTGTGTGGAATTGGAAAGTGCATTTTGAAATTAACATTTTTCAAGTCTCTTTGGCCTTTGCTTTTCCCTGGACTTTCTTTCTGCCTTGCCCCCCAGCCCTCTCCCTTGATACGTGTATAGTTTCTCAGTCAGCCATAGATGTATCTGAGCCCTTACTTCTAGCATCTTCCTGTTAAATTTCTGGCCACTGGGTCTATGGTGTCAAGCCAATAAAGGTGAAACTTCTTGATTCCTTCCCTTTGAGTTTTTCACTACTATTGGCAAACCATGGATTTCCATCCTTGTTTTCTTCCTCCTGCTTAAAACTTCCAGTTCCAAATTCAGTCTGTCTTTTGGGAGCAAGAAGCAGATCTGCTGGTTTTTGGTATTAGCTGTGCGCTAGTAAAACTACAGTTCTAGCCGGGCGTGGTGGCATACGCTTGTAATCCTAGCATTCGGGAGGCTGAGACCGGAGGATCCGGGTTTGCTGCCAGCCTCAGCTACCTAGTGAGGCACTCTGCAACTTAGTGAGACTCGGTTTCAAAATAAAGAATAAAAAAATAGGGCTGGGGTATAGCTAGGAAGTAGAATGCCCCTGAGTTCAATCCCCAGTACCGCAAAAACAAAACAAAACAAAACTACAGTTCTCTGCAGTTGACTGGGGGGCAGGGTTTTAGACTCTTACCTGAAGTTCTACCTGGCTTTTAATTTTTGCTTTTTTTAAACAATAGTTTCCTGCCATTGACAAATATCCAGTGCCCTTAAATGGTTGGTTTTGTCCAATCTTATATATATATATATTTTTTTTGCGGTACTGGGGATTGAACCCGGGGGCATTCTACCTCTGAGTTCCACCCTCAGCCGTATTTTTTATTCTTTATTTTGAAACAGGGTCTCACTAAGTTGTGGAGGGCCTCACTATTAGCTGAGGCTGGCCACGAACCTGCAATCCTCTAGCCTCAGCCTCCCAAATACTGGGATTATGAGCATGTGCCACCATGCCTGGCTCATATTTGTTTTTTATGAAGGATGTTTGTTGGTGTCTTTACATTAATATTATCAGTTTTTTACCATTTTTTACTAAAGAGAATTGCTTTTTAGGTGGCAGAGGAATATGTTCTGCTTAATCTCTGCTCTACCAACATGGACTTTTTAAAGGGACTTTGTCATTGAAATAATTCCTCAATATTACTGCTGGATGGGCTGCCTGATCTAGTCTCCTTAATTGAAAAGAAGGAACTGAACCCTGGATGGATTGATTGTATGACAAGCAAGTTAGTGGCAGAATTGAGGATATTAGAAACTGTTAGAACCTGAGTCCCTTGGATTATGGTATCATCTGTTTTACCAGTGACTGTTCAAATTATTTTTAAGCAGTTGAAACATCCCTATCCTTTTCTCCCCAGTCCAGGTCACATGTGGAAACCAGTTAATAATACAGATAAAAAGTCCATGTCCTTGTTGAACCTGGAGTACATCTCCCCTTCCCTTTTGAGGTTGTTTGGGTTCTAGGGAACACTGAAAACATTTGCTTTATATACCTAGGAGCTGATCTTTCTGTGTTTTCATCCATAAAATGAGGGGTACGGGGAGAAGAAAAGAGAATACTTTGTTTGTGTGGTTTAGGGATTGAACCCAGAGGCATTCTACCTCTGAGCTATACACCCAGCCCTATTTTATTTTTTATTTTGAAACAGGGTCTCACTAAGTTGTGAAGTCCCTCATGATATTGCTCAGGCTGGCCTGTGAACCTATGATCCTTCTATCTTAGCCTCCCAAGTATGGGATTACAGGTTTTCACCACTGTGCCTTTTCATCTCGGAAGTTATTTGATTCTGTGGCCATATCAGCAGTTGTGCCACAAGAACTGTACCTTCCCAGAATGCCATGAACTAAACTGGAGTATTGAAAGAGAAGGTGTTTGGGGGGAATGGATACTTACTGGGATTAGGGTGGGAATTTGGTTACCTTTCCTTACCAAATAATCAGTCCAGTTAAATGAACTTTTGACAAAATCTTCACATTTGGAATAAATATAGATTTAAATATATGATAAAGAGTGAGGTGGGGTCCAAGGGAACATACGGATAAAGCTTCCAAAGAGAACAGATATGGAAAACATAAGCCAATTTAATTAATAGGTTTTGCCCTTGGTTTTTTTGTTTGTTTTTGTAAATAATACATGTTAATTTCATGTTTATGTCTTTATTTCCAAGGTTCAAATGGTTTCCCTGATCCTGATTTAGTATTGAAGTTTGGTCCTGTGGACAGTACATTAGGCTTTCTTCCCTGGCAAATCAGATTGACTGAGATTGTGTAAGTAATTAAGTATACTGACATTTCAATCTACAAGTATTTCTTCAGCCCAGCAATGTACTAGATCTAGTGGGAATTTCCAAAGAATTATGATACTGGATTGTTTACCCCAGATACTTCATGATGTCAGTGACAAAGTAAAGACATATAAATAAGAAACACAAGAGTATATGGTGGTACAGATATTTGATACTGACACTTTCTTAGGAGATCAGGAGTGAACAATCTCTCTGTGGGCTAGAGTTGTTGATCCTACAGAAAATGTATGACTTCTCCAGGATATCTAATATGGATAGAATGTTTGTACTTAGGATAAAAGTGGGAAGTAAAGGGTCTAGGAAGGGAAACAAAGTGAAAGCTGGAGCACATTTAAAGAAATACAGAACTGCCCTTATCGGAGCAGAGAATGTTAGGCATTAGTGTGAAGTAAGTCACATAGTCCAGGCTGTCAAAGTTTGGAATGCTTTGAATACTAACATAAAGAATGTGTGTACTAATAAACAGGAAGTAGAATACTATTGAGCCTGTGGTTAATAAGGAAATGGTGATTTTAGATTTGTTTAGTAGCTCTACTGTACTAGAGTCAATTGGATTTGGGGAAGGATGAAGCAAAAAGGTAAGTGAAGAGGCCATAGCTATAATTTAGGGGTAAAATACAGTGAAGAAAATGAAATTGATTATTTAGAACATGGTTTGTGAAGCTTTCTGGACAGGACCAGATAGTAAATAATTTAGATTTCTCAGGCCCTACTTTCTCTTGCAACTGTCCTTTACTGTTTTAGCCGTTTAACTCATCTAGTACAGCTAAACAGCCATAGACTATATGTGAACAAATGAGTGTGGCTGTTCTGATAAAACTTTTTTGGAAAAGTAGGCACCATGATCACAGGCTATTTGCTGGCCCCTCGTTTAGTATAAAGGAGAGACTAGTAACCTTAAAATATGTTTAAATTCAGGATCTTAGAAGGATGAAATTCTGCCATGAGAAGTATTTTCCAAGTATGATTGTATGATTGCCTAGCCCTTTTCTAATTGTGATAAAAGAGAAGAAAGGAAACAGTTCCTGTGTTGGGAACACTTGTTTTTGAATGGAAAATATGAAAGATTTTGAGACCATAGATTGTTTAGGTGGAAGCACTTATTAGGACAGATGACAGTGTAATATTGGTGACTGGGGTGAGAATTCAAGGCTAAAGATATTGATTTGGGGATCATCAGTATCAAGGAAATAGTTGAGCCTACAAGAATAAAGTAGAGAATCCTTTAAGAAAAGTAACTGGGGGGCAGGAGGGATTAAAAGGGATCAAATAAAGAGGCACAAGAGACTACATAATGTTATGAATAGAAAAGAACTGTAAATCATCTGGTCCCATCTCACTCTACAGGTGAGGAAAATGGGAAAGAGTCTATAACAAAAGTTAACTAAAACCCAGATCTCCAAACTCTGGGTTTCCTTATGGTGGGTATATATGTCTCTTACTTGGTTTTCCAAGTAATTTCAGGTGCTTTTCAGGTGGGCTCCAAGAATGGCAGTAGGTTACCTTGTGAATTTGAGTGGTTTGGAGGGAAGAATATGTTTTTAGAACAAATAGATCTTGGTTCAGATCTTGACTGTGCTGCTCATTAATGTGACTTTGGAAAGTTAAAGCTATTCTATATTTGTAAAATGGGCATTTTAACATGTAGTTGAGGATTTAAATCGTAATAGATAGCAGCTACCTACCATATAACAGACTGTGCCATGGACATAGGTTCATAAATCTGTTTTAGCTCTCTCACATTATATTGAGGTTTGCTCTGTAGTTGTCTACTTTCCACCCTACTGAGCACCAGGATGGCGGGAAAGGCATCTTATTGTAAAATGGAGAAATAGAAGGTTAGGGTCCTGACAAAACAGACTGGGACGCAGAAGGAGCTTCTGAGTTGCCTGAGGCACTGAAGAGTAATAGAAGATTGAGAGTATTGTTAAAAAGCAGAGTGAGGAAGACTTAGGAAAATAGGAGTTTAGAGGTGATGTTTGAAGGAAGCTTTACCAAGAAGAATGTCCTTAAATGTGTCTTGAGGATTTCATTTCAGTAAAATGGATGGATAAGATATAAGACAGAGATCTAGAGATGCTACATTTGATGATATTAAGAGCTGATTAGGAGTTAGAAGAAAGTAGGTGACATGTTTCAGAATCCTATTGGGTAGAGGAAGGATAATGAAAAGGCAAAAGAGAACTATAGGGTCAGGCAGGAATTCTTTCATGATTCTTTTTTTCTGGTGTGCATGTGACTGAAATTTGAATCTGACCCTGTGTTTGGTTCTCCTACTTGGAATTTCCAAGCCTTCATGTTAATTATTGAAAGTTAAAGGGGAACCCTCTGCTTGTGTGTTTGCTCTGCCTTTACAGTGCTTGTCTTCTCACTATAATTGCACTCTTAAGCAGTTAGCAATGGTGGCGTTAAATGTTCATTTATTGCTTGCTCACCACATAGCTTCAGGAATCATCTCGTGGGAGGCTGTGCAGCATTGTTCAATGTTAAGCCTGCCATACATAGACTGTCCACACAGTACTGGCTTCACTCTGACCAAGAAGAGTTCTTTTTTTTTTTTCAGTACTGGGGATTGAACTCAGGGGCATTCTCCCTCCGAGCTACACCCCCAGCCCTATTTTTTATTCTTTATTTTGAAACCGAGTCTCACTAAGTTGCGGAGTGCCTCACTAGGTAGCTGAGGCTGGCCACGAACCCGGATCCTCCGGTCTCAGCCTCCCGAATGCTGGGATTACAAGCGTGCGCCACCACGCCCGGCAAGAAGAGTTCTTAAAGTGGATTCGAGTGAGATCCTTTAGACATAGATTATCAGCTTTGGATTAATCTAGCCTTTTGCTAACTCACTGTTTTTTGTTTCTTTTTTTTTTGGTGGAAAGAAAGGCAGATTAATTTTTCCTTAGACTATTTCACCATTAGCTTAACAATCTTTTAAGTAGAGATGGTTTGGCATATTCTGCTTATAATTTATTTTCTTCTCTCCTTAACCATTTGGTTATTGCCCTCTGATTTACAGTGTTTCATCTAATTGCTTTCTGCCCCCTTGTGTTTTCATTTCAGCTCTTTGCCTTCCCACCTAAACATCAGTTATGAGGACTTTTTCTCTGCCCTTCGTCAATATGCAGCCTGCGAGCAGCGTCTGGGAAAGTAGTGATACCTGGTTGCATAATTTGATTTCAGGCTTTTGGAGAAAAGGACCATGTGACTCTGATGTTTACAAAGCACCTACAAAACCTGTATACACCTAGTTCATATTCCTCATAATTTATCAACAAACACAAAAAAGTGTCTTACTTGAGAGTGAGAGAGTGAGTATATGTGTGCGTGTGTGAGTGCGTGTGTGCGTGCTTCGAAATAAACTTATAAATGGGGAAAGTATTGGAGAACGAAATACATAAACCTAAACTTTAAGCAAGTAGCGGCAATGTTTTAGGAGCTAAGGTTTCAGATTTAAAGCCTTCAGCTCCTACTACTTCCCTATTTTTGTGGGGAGTAAAGGGAGTGAATGATTAGAGCTGTTTTGGTTGTTGTTAGGGGAGAGGAGAATCATTTTTGTTCAGTCTTTCCAAGTGACCAAACTTTAATTTTAAAAATAATATATTGACTTATTAAATGGAAATATTCTCAGTTCGAGCAAACTTCAGAGGAGTGGAGTTCTGTGTTGCTCACACATTGAACACTTGCTCCTCTTCCAAGCAGAGGGAATACCTGTCTTCAGATATCCGTCCATTTCATTTCTTTCTTCATTCAACAATGTGACTTGTGTGTTGCTCTGATGCCTGTGTTCTGGGTTGTGAAGAACATTTGAAAAAGAACTCTTACTACACTAAAATGCAGAATTTAAGAAATATAAACAGTAGGCAGCCAAAAGCAAAAAAAAAAAAAAGTGAATAAGTTTTAGTCATAAAAGTAAACCTGGAAGATTTCCTAGAAAAGAAAGTAAGTCAATTGATTTCCTATTTTGTGTGATGAGTAAAGTGCTATATAGCACCCAAAATTGGTTTTTAAAATATTTTCTGTAGCTATTTTTATTTAAAGTAAGCATTTGGGAGAGGTTACTAGAGCAGTTCTTTTTCTCAAAAGTAATCTGTTCCTCTTTGACACCTAGGGGTTTTATGTAAATCTCAATGGTGACTTCCCATAAAATGATTAAGTAGAATTGAGGCCTGTGTGGGAAATAAAATATTACCAAAGTCTACAAAAATAATTTGAATTCATTTTACATATTCTCTTTATGACAGAGAATAGCACTGGTTCTGTTATTTTCAAAATGAATAAATGATTTCTTGATAAGTGTTACTATTTTTCTCTTACTACTGATCCGTGGAAAGAAATCATCCTTTATATTTGATGGACTGTTTCCAGAAAACTATCAACAAGTGTACAATAGTTACGTAAAATTGTACATTTAGAATGGAGTAGTTAAAATATTAGGTCTTAGAAGTCTGAAAAATATCAAAGACTGGATTTGGAAAGCATGATCTGGAATTGCTTATCAGATTCTAAGCAATGAAAAATAAATGTTTCAATTTTGGATTGCAAAACCCTATTTATGATTTTTGAAAATGCCCTTGAAATAAAAATGATTAAACTGTGTTTTGGTCCAGTGACATTACTTAGTACTTCATAGTTTATAGAATTGTTTTTAAGTCTTAATTTATTGCCAATTATTTTATAAAGCTACAACTATCTGAGCATTATTAGAGAACTTCCCCTGTGCTGTGATCTATATTCTATTGAGGTTTTTATTTTTGCTTTGGCTTAATTTAAGATAATTTATTCCTTTTACAAACAAGATAGGTATAAATATCATTTGTAAACATTCTGGAGTATGTACAGCATAATGAATTGAATCTAATGGGCCCAATTGAAGTGAAGGGATTTAATGTTGGTTAAAATGAAGGTAGTTAAATAAATTATCCATTAGGATATAGTCCAAATCCCTAAAGATTTAATATTTGAGTTTTTATATTTTTCTCCTTTCATTTCATAATAGTGTATGTACATCAAAATAAATCTAGCCCATCACCGTTTGAGTCCTAGGAAGGGGGGACCCTTGAAATAAGTTGCTGAATTCAGATATAGGCATTCCAGAACTTTCTCACGAGTTTGATTGCTAGTACAATCCCTACAACTTGAATAACATTGGTCTATAATTCTTGCCAAAATCATCACAAGTTTTTCATCATCAGGGCTCCTTTTGCACTCCCAAGAAGACTTGGTAATTGTAGAGAAAAGTGTGGGTCTTCAGCTGTATGGAAGGAGATTGTTTTCAAATTGTTCTTGAAGACACTCCCCTTGATGGGAAAATTACCTAATTAAACCTACTTGACCGATGGCAGCTTGGATAGCAAGAAGTTGGAGGGTTTGAATTCCATTCCCAATTCTGTCTGTGTTTTGCTTCTTAAACTAATTGGTTACTCTTAAAAAGCTGGTTTTAATGTGAATGGCAAATTCTGGTATATTGTGACAGGCTTAAGAATGCCTGTCTCTGAAAAGATGTTTTATTAACAGTGCCAAATACACTGTGCTATCTATAATTTAATCGTTGAATGTATGTTACTTAATCAGCTCCCTCCTGTGTGATGGTACCATGCGTAAAGTCAATTAAATTCTTGTGATGTTTTGTATGGCTGTAGACTTTGACAACATGTAAATAATGTGTACAGCAAGTTTTTATGATTAAGGAATCAAATTTATTGAATTTTATTATTGAAAGTTGGAACTTACATGTATGAACAAAAACCAATAAAAGAATATACTCTTTTCATGGACTATAGTAATATGTGAATGTTACATTTATTCTGAACATTTAAGATCTGCAAAAATAAATGTCTAGATAGCAATACTATTTTTTAGATAGTTTGCTCTTGATTGAAACATTCTCATTTTTAACAGGTTAAACATTTGAAATCTTGTAATATTATCATTTTTTGTTAGATAATAAAATAAAGTTCAGCTTTGCAACTGCTATAGTTGTCAAAATTCCACAGTAATCAAAATCTGAATTGATTTTCACTACATATGGAATTGTCAAATTAAAAATATATACCTGTACCCCTTTAAAAGGGAATTGATATCTCGTGTCAAATCAGGAAGTTGAAAAGTAAAAGCTATAGTTAATTTTATGCTGCATAGAACATTTACTTTCTAACTTGAAGACCTAATTGTAAGACAGGTTTTTTTTGCATAATTTTCATCTAAAATTAAGTTTATTAAAGGTCACATTTTACCTATGTTTTAGGAAAACTTCAACAAAATTTCTGTAGTAGCATTTTAGCATGATTTGAAATTAGACCCAGGAAATAAGATTATTGTCAGCAGTTGCCCAAAATCCTAGCTCATAGGACATATATTGATAAAATTGGTGGAAAAGAAGTACTCAAAAAGAACTTGCCTAAGGTTTTAAAAAAGCATTCATTATACAAAAAAATTTAGGGGATTCAGAGAAGGAAAATAACCTCATTGGTTACATTTTTGTGACAATCCTTCCAGAGTTTTTTGTACTTTTATTTAAAAATGTATCTTACTGTATCAGGTTTAATAAAGAAATTCTTTTAAAACTAAGCTAGAAATTGAGTTTTGCATTCTCTGCTGTATTTGCTTACTGTATCTGGATATTAACAGTTATATCAGCCCACAAAAATAAAATGTTTGGGAAAAGTAGTCTACATTCAACTTTAATGAATACTTAATCTTAGTCCAAATTCTTCAAATTTGTGTTTATTTCTTTCCATCCTGTAATGACTCATTCACTGTATAATTTCAGTATTACTCATACAGAGAATTGCAAAAAATAAAAAATGTAATCCCAGGACCAAATGTTTGGATTATCTGCTGTTGACCATATTTATATTCCTTTTCATTAATACTAGAGGTTTAGCAGGGCACGGTGGTGCACGCTTGTAATCCCAGCATTTGGGAGGCTGAGACCAGAGGATCTGGGTTTGAGGCCAGCCTCAGCTACCTAGTGAGGCCTGCTGCAACTTAGTGAGACCCTGTTTCAAAAATAAAGAATAAAAAATAGGGCTGGGGGTATAGCTCAGAGGTAGAATGCCCCTGAGTTCAATCCCCAGTGCCACAAAAAAGAAAACAACAAAAACTAGAGGTTTTAGTTGCTGTTATGAGAACAAGAAAAGTGTTTTTGGCATGGAGAAGGAAAGCCTGAGTAAGTGAGAATATGGGTAAATGCTATCAGCGTAGTTTTCTACTTGGATAGAGTATCTAATATTTCCAGTCTGATGAAGATTTAATTCGATAGCTATATCTTTTATGGTTTTGGTTCTAGGAGCCACTTATTTTAATAAATATGTGTTTTGCCATGTTAATGCTTTGTAGCAGCTATATATAACAATTGCATTAAATTTTCTTTTACATTTAGTGGAGTAGACAATGGTATGAGTAACCAGCTGCTTTCTTCAGTACATTTCAGTTGATTAAAGAAAATGAGACATGAAGAGAAATGTGGAGGCTGCTTGGAGATGTTTGACATAGCATTTGTCTAGTGTGCTCAGCTGGAGTCACACCTTCCCCCCACACACACCATGGACTTGTGACAGTGTCTGCAGATGATTTTGTTTCTCACAACTTGGGGAGAGGAAGGATACTGCTGGTGTCTCTTAGGAAGAGGACAAGGATGCTGCTACAGTGCACAAGACAGCTATCACAACAAGGAATTGACCATCCTTAAATGTCAGTAGTACTGAAGCTCAGAATCTGATCCATTGTGATTTGGGGATTGGTGTTGCTGGATCTTGCCCAAAGTAGACTATAGGGTACCAAAGTAGACTGTAGGGTAATTTTTTTTTTTTTTTAGTACTGGGGGTTGAACCCAGGGGAGTTCTATCTCTGAGCTACACCCTCAGTATCTTGTTTTTTATTTTGAAACATCTCACTAAGTTGTTGAGGCTGGTCTCGAACCTTTGATCCTATTCAGCCTCTCAAGTAATAGGATTATAGGCATGTACCACCATGCCAGGTTGGTAATTTTTTAATTGATATTTGTTTAGATTTGAATCTGTAGATTTTAGTTTAAGGATAAAAAATAATTATGCATATTTTAACTATGAAGTGATATGTTTTTCTGCTTGTTTTTATTCATTCACATTTATCCTTTATATTTTGCACCTACCAATTTTCAAACCTGTCACCATTTATTCAAAGAAAATATTCATTTATTCAAAGAAGATGTTTCTTAAAAAAAATGCTTTACCCATGTATAATTATAAGAAACCTCATGCTTCAAATTACCTTTTGTATAAACATTAGTGTATTTCATTCGTCCTGCAATTGTTATTTCCACAATTTAACCACTTAGATTTTTCTTTAAAATAGTCTTTAAAATGCTTGCTTTTGACATACTCTATACTCTTCTGAGGTCATATCTCCAAGAATAATGATTCATTAACTTTTTGTTGCTGTGATGAAATAATTGAGAAAAATTATGTGAGAAAATATATTTGGGCTCATGGTTGCAAAGGTTTTTAAAAAGTCCATGGTCAACTGGTTCTTTTCCTTTTGGGCCTATGGTGAGTCAGAACATAATATCTTGGAGCATGTATTGGGGCAGAGCTGCTCATTCATGGCTGCTAGAAAGCAGTAAGAGGAGGCCACACCCACAGTAACCTAACTTCCTTCCACTAGGCTCCACCTCCCAAAGCTTCTACCACCTCCCAATAACACCACAAGTTGAGGGTTAAGCCTTCAACACATAGACTTTGGGGACACTCCAGATCCAAGCTATAACTCCTGTGTGTCTCATTTTGAAATAGTCTGATGGCTTTTGTTTACCCTTCTGAAAGCATTGATTGAGGTAATTTCAACTCACTGTGATTTCCCCACATTATTAATTGCAGTACAAGTAAATAGTGTGCCTCATAGAGAAATTTTGCTTGGCCTAAAGGAAGAACTTTTCTGAGGGAAAATTATAGGGAAGTAGACCTGCTAATGTTCAGGTACATATGTGAAGGAAATATGTATAAGAAAATAGTTCTGATTACACTGACATTAACTTCGGAATGGGCAGTACAACGTCAAGTATAAAGAATTCAGATTAATAGGGATGCACAGGAAATCTCCAGGCAAATGATTTTTCTTTAAGTATTATTTATGAGTTACTTGGAAGTAGAAACTCATTTATTCATTAATATGCAAAATGTCGATTGATTGTAAGGCTAAACCCTATAGGATGTTAAGACCAATTACATTATAAGTTGGTGATGTTTTTATAAAAGAATCAAGCCAGGTGTGGTGGCATGCACTTGTAATCCTAGCATTTGGGAGGCTGAGACCGGAGGATTCGGGTTTGCAGCCAGCCTCAGCTACCTAGTGAGGCACTCCGCAACTTATTGAAACCCTTTTTCAAAATAAAGAATAAAAAATAGGGTTGGAGGTATAGCTAGGAGGTAGAATGCCCCTGAGTTCAATCCCCAGTACCGCAAAAAAAAAAAAAAAAGAAAAAAAAGAAAAAGAAAAGAATCAAAACTTCCTTACTGCCGGGGTGGTGGCGCATGCTTGTAATCCTAGCATTCGGGAGGCTGAGACCGGAGGATCTGGGTTCTCGGCCAGCCTCAGCTACCTAGTGAGGCACTCCGCAACTTAGACTCGGTTTCAAAATAAAGAATTAAAAACAGGGCTGGGGGTATAGCTCGGAGGTAGAATGCCTCTGAGTTCAATCCCCAGTACCGCAAAGAAACAAACAAACAAAAACCAAAAAACTTCCTTACTGCTTACTCATCAGAACCGTGGAAGGAAAAAGCAAACAAAATGATTGTATGTACCTTTTTTATTTATTTTATTTATGCTACTGGAGGTTCAACTGAGGCGTGTTCTACCACTAAGCTACACACCCAGCCCCTTTTATTATTATTTTTTTAAATTTTGAAACGGTCTCCCTAAATTACCCTATGCTGGCCTTGAAACTGTCTGTTGTCTCAGCTTCCAACTACTGTGATTACTGGCATGCTCCTCCATACCTGGATATGTGTACACTTTTTTTTTTTTTTTTTTGGTAGTAGAGGCTGAACTCAGGGGCATTCTACCTCTGAGCTACACCCCCAGCCTTATTTTTTATTCTTTATTTTAAACAGGGTCTCACAAAGTTGTGGAGAGCCTCACGAGGTAGCTGAGACTGACCAAGAACCTACGATCCTCCTGTCTCAGCCTCCCAATTACTGGGATTAGGAGCATGCACCACCACACCTGGTTTATGTGTGCACTTTTGAATGTGTATTTTTATCAATTTAAAAAGTGAAATACAGCAGTGTGTGGTGGTGCACAGGTTTGTGGTCCAGCCTCAGCAATTTAGTGAGGCCCTCTACAATTTAGACCCTGTTTCAAAATAAAAGAACAAGTTGGGCATGGTGTTGTACACTTGTAATCCCAGTACCTGGGAGGCTGAGACGGGAGGATCACAGGTTCGAGGACAGCCTCAGCAAGTATTGAGACTCATCAACGTAATGAGATTGTTTCAAATAAAAAATAGGGCTGGGGGTGTAGCTCAGAGGTAGAATGCCCCTGGGTTCTATTCCCAGTACAAAAACAAAAACAAAACAAAACCACAACAAAAAAAGGCTGAGGATGTACCTCAGAGGTACAATGCCCCTGGGTTCCATCCCCAGTACCACAAAAAAAAAAAAAAAAAAAAGTGAAAAACATAATACATATTATCTATGAAACAACAGTACCTATCTGCTAAATTGGTTATTTGCAAGAATTCTACTTTATTTTTAAAAAATTTAATGTGTTGTTCAAAAAGATGAATTTCACACTTGGTAGTTAGGCCTGGGTTTTTTTTTTTTTTTTTTCACTTTCCATGTAAGGGGGAAAAAAGTTTTTTTTCATAATGAATTACCTTTGATACCATCTATTCCTCTATTCAGGAATTTCTCTCCTTCCTATTTTCAGGCTGTCCGCAAAGTTCTTTCTCTTGGCTACAAATGAGTTTAGGTTTCCAATTTGTGTAATTACTTGACTTATGGCCTCTCCCTTTCTCTTAATCTTGAAAACCTTTATCTCCTTATTTTCTCAAAATTCCTGATTTTTTATCTTGCTTCCATATCATGTGTCACCCTTTAATATACTGTGTGATTTACTTAACTATGGAGCTAATTTTTGTAGATTAGCTGCCAGTAGAATTTATGTTCATTCAGGACAGAGTCGATTTATTTTAATTGACAAAACTTGTATATATTATGTATAACATGATAATTTGATATGTGTATACATTGTGAAATGGCTACACTTGGTTAATTAATATATCTATTAACAATATTTTTGTGATGGGTACTTAAAGTCTCTTAGTGACTTTTCTTTTCTTTTTTTTTTTATTGGTACATTATATTCCTACATCTTTGTTAGGTACAAGCTGGTAGAGGCATACATGCACACGTCTCTCATTTATCCCTTCTCCAATTCCCGCCCCACTCACCCTCCCTCCTTCTCAAGTTCAGTTTAGTGATTGACTTTGATATGTTTGTGAAAGTACATCATGTGCATTAGGGTGCCCCCCCTCCCAATCACTTTCAGTTAAGTCACCTTCTTTGCTCATCTAAGGTTTCTCCTTTGTCTAGAGCCAATCTTATGTCCCATTTTCTCCCTAGCTTCCACATAGTAGGGAGAGCATCTGCTTTTTTACTTTTTGTTACTGACTAATCTCACTTAGCATAATGTTTTCCAGTTCCATCTATTTCTCTGCAAATGACATGCTTTTGTTCTTTATGGCTGAGTAAAATTCCATTATATACATATCCCATAGTATAATCCATTCATCTGTTGATGGACATTTTGACTGATTCCATAGTTTTACAATTGTGAATTGTGTGGCTATAAACATAGATACACAGATACACATACATTAGTCTGATAGTGTGGTTTCCATTCTTTTGGGTAGATACTCAGAAGTGGTATTGCTAGATCATATGGTAGATTCATTCCTATTCGTCTGAGGATCCTCCATACTGTTTTCCAAAGTGGTTGCACTAATTTGCAATCCCATCAAGATCTTCTGTTGCCTAAATCCAACTAAATCTTATAAAATGTTGGTTTATTCGTTGGTGACATCTATTGAAGTCTGTGTAACTTAACAGGGAGAAGAAAGAGGAGAGGAGAGGGGAGGGGAGGGGAGGAGAAGGGATAAAGGGGAGAGGGAGGGGGAGAGAGAGAAGAAAAGAGAAGAGAAAGAAAAGAAAGGAGGAGAAGAGTTTTATGATCTGCCTTCATATTGAATTCTCATATGGTTTTTAGTAGTTTTACTTTTTTCTTAGTTTTTTTTAAAAATGTTTTTTGTCATACAATCAGCAAACAGAAATAATTTTACCTCATTCTTTCCAATTCTTGTATGTCTGTTTTTGTTTATTTTTTCTAACTGTGTTGGCTAATATCTCCACTATAAAGAGTAGTAGAGATCATGGACATCCATACCTCATATTAGACTTTAGTAGGAATGTCTGTAGTGTTTCTTTGTTAGTGAGGTGTTGATTTAGGTCTAAATGTGTGTATATTTGTGTGTATAAATATTAAGTATACACATACATACCCATGTAATTGTTTTTTTTGTGTGTGTGTGTGGTACCGGGGATTGAACTCAGGGGCATTCTACCTCCGAACTATACCCCCAGCCCTATTTTTTATTCTTTATTTTGAAACCAGGTCTCACTAAGTTGTGGAGTGCCTCACTAGGTAGCTGAGGCTGGCTGCGAACCCGGATCCTCCGGTCTCAGCCTCCCGAATGCTAGGATTACAAGCGTGTGCCACCACTCCTGGCTCATACCCATGTAATTGTGATAAGGAAATATTTTTCATTTCCTATATAAGTAATAATAATGGATACTAATTTTGTTGAAAACATTTTAGAATATATAGAGATGATTGCATGATTTTTCTCAGACCTTAGATATTTTTATATTGATCAATTTCCTAATATGGAATAATTGTTATATTCCTGGAATAACTCAAAAAGAAGTAGCTGTATACTTCTTTTTTTTTTATTTTGTTACGTTCTGTTTGACAATATTTTAAGTAGAATTTTGCATTGATGGTCTTAAGTGAGATATGTCTGAAGTTTTCTGTCATTTGCAATATAATTCAGGTTTTGGAATCAATATTATATTTTCTTCATAACAATAAATGGAAAGCTTTTTTCTTCGTTTACAACTGTTTAAATAACACTAGGATTATTTGGTCCTTGAAGATTAGGTAGAACTTTGTAAGAACCCTTAGAACTGCTGCTTTTTTTAGGTTAGTCACTTGATAAGTTTTAAGATTTCAATTTACTCAACAAGATGCCCAAAGCTCAGGAAATTAAAACAAGAATTAATAAGTGGCTCTCCTTAATGTGTGGAAGCTAGGGAGAAAATGGGACATAAGAGGGGCTCCAGATGAAGAAGGAGAATCCTTAGGTGAACAAAGAATTTGACTTAACAGAAGGTGATGGGGGGAGGGGGGACATCCTAATGAGCATGATGTACTTTCATGAACACATCAATCACTAAACTGACCTTGAGAAGGCGAGAGGAAGAGGGAGTGGGGCGGGAATTGGGGAAGGGTTAAATGAGAAATGTGTGCATATATGCCTTTACCTATACTAGCTTGTACCTAATAAAGATGTGTGATTTCAATGCACCAATTAAAAAAAAAAAAAAGATTTGTTAAAGTTACACCAGGAGATTTTTGATCTATGTAATGCAGAGCCCATTTCTATTAATGTAGCAGAAACAGCTAAGGCATTTGTAGATTGGCTTCAATCCTTGGTGCCTACTTGGCCCTTGTTTACCTCCTTGATGGAAGGAGTTATCGGATTAGCAGCAATAGTCATTCTAGGCTTATGCATTCTACCACTCATTGTACACCTTGTGATCAATGCCTTTGTTAGTATACGAGCAGATTTACATGGAATAAAACTGCAAGCACTGCCTTGCACAGGGCCTGGTAGTCAATGACGGGTTCGATTTTCTCAGGGCAATATCAACCTAAGACAGGGCTTGTTGAATGACTCATCGAGACCCCATGACGAGTAAGATTAAGCACCTGGTAGGAAACAACCTAAGACAGGCACAGTCCTTCATGCATTTTAAAATAAAAACGGGAGAGTTGTCAGAGCCCAGCTGGGCCCTTTCCCCTCTGGCAGTTGCTATCTGCATATATGAGTAATTATACTGATTCTTCTGCTATGGCTACATTGGCGTCTCAAAGTCTGGAGATTGCCCCTAGGATGCATAGATGAAAGACCCTCTTACCTCTTAGAAAGTAAATATATGACTCTAAAGGTTTATGGTTTTATGACTCTAGAAAGTTTGCTTGAACAGGCTATGTTAGGAATGTGGGCTATACCTGGAAAACAAAGAAGTGGTGCTATTTGTGTTCTGACAATGATTGATATGTCATAAATGTATAGATAACCGTGTTGTACTCAAGAAATGTATAAAAAAATCTGTGCTGTATAAAAAAAAAGAATTAATAAGTGGGATGACATCAAACTAAAAAGTTTCTGCACATCAAAGGAAACCATTAAGAGCCTAAAGAGAAAGCCTATGGAATGGGCGATGATCTTTGCCATGTGTCCTTCTGATAGAGGACTGATATCTAGAATATACAAGAAACTTAAAAGATATTCCACTAAAAAAAAAAAATAATAACCCAATCAAGAAATGGGCAACTGAATTGAATAGACACTTCACAAAAGAAGAGATACAAATGGCCAATAGATACATGAAAAAATGTTCAACATCATTATCACTCAGGGAGATGCAAATCAAAACTACATTGAGATTCCATCTAACCACAATTGGAATGGCAATCATCAAGAATGCAAACAACAATAGATGTTGGAGAGGATGTGGGGAAATAGGAACTCTTCTACACTGTTGATAGGATTGCAAACTCATTCATCTGCTGTGAAGATCAATGTAGACATCTCCTCAGAACATTGAAATGGATCTACCATATGATTTGGCTTTACCACTCCTGGGTATTTTTCCAAAGGAGCTGAAATCATAGAACTACAGTAATATGTGCATACCCATGTTCATAGCAGCACAATTCACAATAGCCAAATTATGGAACCAACCTAGGTGTCCACCAATAGATGAACTAATTACAAAATTATGGGAAATACAAACAATGGAATTCTACTCAGCAATAAAGAACAAAATTATGTCATTTGTAAGAAATTGTAAGGACATGGAGAACATTATGTTGTGAGATTAGCCAGTCACAGCAAGTGAAGGGTCATATGTTTTCTCTAATATGTACAAACTAGGGAGTAATTGGGATGCCAGAGGGACTCTAGACAATGGAGGAGAAATCTCAGTGAAGCCTGAGAGGTGGTCTAAAGGAAGGGGAGGAGAAAGACTGAGGTTCATTAATGAAACTACTACCATCAACTATGTGTACATATGTTAATATATCAACATCAATCTCAATACTCTGTAATGGGAATGGGGGAAATGGGAAGGGGGGCACCAAGTGCTGTGTGCATGTATGTCACTGTCAACATGATTTCCATTATGATTTGAAACTATAATGCATCAATAAAAGCACATTATAAAAATAATATTTCAATTTATATCTTGTCAAATTTGGTAATATTTTTCTAGGAAATTATCCATTTATCTAATTTTTCAAGTTTATTTCAGAGACATGTTAAGTAGTATCTCATAATTTTTTCAAGTATATCACTGATCTCCAAGTTATTTATCTCTTTTTGTATACTTATTTCCTATTTTGTATATTCGTGTTCTTTCAGCTCCTGTCTTTTCTGTCTTTGATTAGCTAACTATTAACTATTTCTTTTTTGATTAAGTTTTAAGAACCATATTTTAAATTTATCCTGATAGTTTCTAAATAATTATTTGTACTTATGTTTTCATTGCATTTTCTTTTCTTTTTTTTTTTTTTTTAATATAAGCACTCTTACTTTTACTGTCACTTTATTTTATTTTTTTTGCTGTACTGGGGATTGAACTCAGGGGCATTCTGCCTCCGAGCTATACCCTTAGCCCTATTTTTTATTCTTTATTTTGAAACCAGGTCTCACTAAGTTGCGGAGTGCCTCACTAGGTAGCTGGGGCTGGCGGCGAACTGGGATCCTCCAGTCTCAGCCTCCCAAATGCTGGGATTGCAAGTGTGTGCCATCACACCCGGCTTTCATTGCATTTTCTTTTAGCTATTTTTATTAGTTTTTGAAATGAGTAATTCAATATATTGATTTATTTTTATTAATATAAATATATAGTCTCTAAATTTCTACCACTGTTTTAGTTTTATATTTTATGCTTTAATATGTAATGATTATTATTGTAGAAATTTGGCAATTTTTATTTGTCTTTTCACTTTGATCTTATTTGTTTATTGGGCAATTTTGGGTTTTTCATTTCCAGGTGAAATGAAATTTTTGGTTTTTAAAAATTGCATTTGCTTTGAAATTAACAATATCGTAACCAAAGAATATTGTTTGAATTCTTTCTACTTTTTGCAACTCTTTGAAGTTTTCTTTGTGACATAATATATAAGGTTCCTTGAAAGTTTCATATTGTTTAAAATGAAAATAAGATTCTCTAATATCAGGGTACAGTTTTGGAGCTACATCTAAGTAAGTATGTTTTTAGGCCTTTTACTTATATTCTTAACTAATATGATGTGTTATTAGTGTGTTTCTGTCAGTTTCTCCATATTCTGTGGCTTCTGCTTATTGAAGCTAGCTGCTACAGTATTTGGTATATAACAATTCAAAACTACTATATTTCATTATGAATCACGGCCATAACACTATAAAGTGCCTGTATTTGTCTTGTTTACTTGGGGGTCTGAATTCTCCTTTGTCACATATAAAGCTTGCAATCTTTGCTTTACTTTTACTTTTATTTGCAATTGCCTAGTCTACTTTACCTATTCTTTTATTTTTAGCCTTTTTAATAAGCAAGGCAAATGGTTTAGGCTCATTTACATTTATTGGTACAACTTACTGGTGAGTCTGTTCAGTAGAGACAGTCAGCCTAAGACTTCTACATTCATATTAGAGCCACCACCTAGGTAGTTTTCAACTCTGTTGCATTGCTAAATATTTTACTTTGCAAATATAATTCACATAATGATGATTTTGTCTAGCTTGCATTTTCTTGAATCATGTAAGTAACAAATATTTGATAGCTTTATCAAAACAATATGGCCATCCTAATTCAACAGCTTAAAAATGTAATTTCAAAATTACTTAGCAAAATGATAAGCTTTTGAGTAGATATATTGTATGTATATTATAATACAATATATAATATTGTATAATACTATATATTATATATACTATATATTATATATTGTATAATACTATATATATATATATTATGTAGCAAGTTCAAATGGTCAAGCAGCATACTGAAATCTGCTAGAGTAGCATTCACTGGGGAAAAACTATCAGAGACAGAATAAATAATGTCCAAGGGATGCCATTGTCCATCTAGGCTAGGATTGCATAGAATTTTAGCAGGGTTAGGTGTTCTATTCTAGGAAAAGGATTGCTTGGGTTGGTGGACTTCTAGGGTGTATCATGATTTAAAAAGCACTGGGGAGCTGGGCATGGTGGTGCATGCTTGTAATCCCAGTACTTGGGAGGCTGAGACTGGAGGATTCAGGTTCGCGGCCAGCCTCAGCTACTTAGTGAGGCTCTCCACAACTTAGTGAGACTCTGTTTCAAAATAAAGAATAAAAAACAGGGCTAGGGGTGTAGCTTAGAGGTAGAATGCCCCTGGGTTCCACCCCTAGTACTGCAAAAAACAACCCCCCCAAAAAAAAAAAAAACGAGCACTGGGATTGCAGAGACAGGAGGATCACATATTTGAGGCCAGCGCATAGTAATTCAGGGAGACCCTGTTTCAAAATAAAATGACAGACCTGGTGGCACAACCCTGTAATGCTAGTATTTGGGAGGCTGAGACAGAGGATCATAGGTATGAGGCTGGCTTCAGCAATTTAGCAGGACCCTGCTTCAAAATAAAAAATAAAATAAAGCCAGAAGTGTACATCAGAGGTAGAATGCCCCTAGTTTCAATCCTCAGTACCAATACATACATACATACATACATACATACATACATACATACACAAGAAAAAGAGCTGGGAGTATAGCTTAGAGGTAGAACACACCTGGGTTCAATTCCTGGTGCCACAAATGTGTGTGTATATGTGTACACACACACCGAGAACAAAAAAAAAAAAAAGAAAGAAAGAAAAGTTAGGGAGGCAGAAAAGAAAAGAAAAAAGAATAATAAAAAGCACTGGGCTTCCTGCTGGTATGATCAGGGATGAGGGGGACCTGGCCATATCCTAATAGCTCAAACTTTGTACAGGGTCTGGATTGAAGTACTTCTCTTCCTTTGTTGTAATCATGGGCTGGTTTCAAGTGATTCAGTATACTAGTAGCAGATTTGTTTACCCTTTCTCTGGCATGACTAGGATGCCAAGGTGCAAAATTTGGGATTGACTATGAATGACAGCCTTAAGTACTAGGATAGTCCATGGAGGTTTTCTCCTCTGACAAACTAGCCTCTTAGGCAAATTAATAATTAACTCTAGATTTTTATTATAGAAAGATTATCATGTTATCAACTTATTTATCTTAGAGCAATGTATGTTTATAAAACATTCCTTAAATGTTTGAAATAATTTCCATTCATAGGTCACCATATCATGATTTGAATCTGGTCTTGTGAGAAAGTTGCTTTTAATTGTGTCATTTGCATTTGGATGTTATTGTAGTGGGATAACACGGTCCCACTCATCCTTGGCCTCCTCCTTGGCCTCCGTGATAAAAAGAATTTTAACACGTGCCAGTCAGGAACAAAAGGCAGGTATTTATTTAGGAAAGTAAGGGACTCAGGAAAATAGGTAAGCGGAGATCTTTTGAGTCACGGAGCAGGAGAGCAAGAGAGAGAGAGTGGAAAAAGGAGGAAGGGACTTTTTTTTTTTTTTTTTTTTTTTTGTGGTACTGGGGATTGAACTCAGGGGCATTCTACCTCCGAGCTACACCCCCAGCCCTATTTTTTATTCTTTATTTTTGAAACCGAGTCTCACTAAGTTGCGGAGGGCCTCACTAGGTAGCTGAGGCTGGCTGCGAACCCGGATCCTCCGGTCTCAGCCTCCCAAATGCTGGGATTACAAGCGTGCGCCACCACGCCCGGCTAGGAAGCGACTTTTTAAATAAACTTTTAAGAGGCGTGGGCACAGAAGCAGTCTGGACCTCCTCCTTTTTCAGGTATAGGTGGGTGATAGGTGGGCATTCCAAGTTGGATCCTCCTCTTCCTCAGGTTTCAAGATGGATCTGACCTTGGCCCTGAATCTCAGGTGGGGGGAGGGCTTCAGGGGATTAGGGTATGGGACCTCCTAAGAAACTTCCAAGGGGTGGAGTTAGCTTAAAACTCTCCAGATTTTAAAACTATATTTTTCCTTTTCCTCCCAGTGTCTCCTTCCTACCTAAATTTTATTCCTTCTATTCTACCTCATCATTATTACTATGGGAAAAGAGAAAAGTACAAATTCTTTTAAAAGAAGTAAGTAACTTGGATATGAAATATGCTTCCCTTGAGGGGAAAATGTATCAGTGCAAATAATTTTCAGCATACAACATGCTTCTGGAGACTTGTTATACCTAGTTTCCATTGTACTTCAATTTCTCTAACAAATGGCAGCAGATGAAACATTTTTGATATATTTTTCAGTGGTAAACTGAGTCAGAATAGGAAATCAGAGAGAAATACATTTTGGTTGGAGTTTGGTATAGTTGGATATTTAATTTCTTCACATATTTGAAAGTAAAATTGAATAACTAAAAAATCAATAATTCTATTTCCTTTCCATGTTTCATGCTGCCTAAATTTTCACTAATTTGTATTATTTTTTAGTCAAAAAACATTTATTTAGCAAACTATATTTAAAAATCCAGGGTTCTTTATTCCACACATACGATACATGGTTTATTTTGCTTACATAACATTTGTGTATATTTAAAAAATATTCTACCCAATTTTTTTCTTTGATAGTTAAAAAATCAAATGTGTTTAGTGTTTTCATTGACACATTCTTTTGTCTATTTTTTTTTTTTTTTTTTTTTTTGCGGTACTGAGGATTGAACCCAGGGCATTCTACCTCCAAGGTACACTCCTAGCCCTATTTTTTATTCCTTATTTTGAAACAGGGTCTCACTAAGTTGTGAAGGGCCTCACTAAGTAGCTGAGGCTGGCCGCGAACCTGAGATCCTCCTGTCTCAGCCTCTCAAGTACTGGGATTACAAGCGTGTGCCACCACACCTGAATTCTTCTGTCTATTTTTGCTACACCATTTTTCACCCCCATGACAATGAGATGCTTATGGTAGGTCCTTCATGAATACAAGTAAATGAATGACTGCAATTCACCTTCCCTAAGGCAGCTTTATTCCCTGTTTGAATATGTCTGCTGGAACCAAATTTGCGATGGTTAATTTTATTATTATTTTTTGGTACTGGGGATTGAACCCAGGGACATTCTACCTCTGAGCTACACCCCCAGACCTATTTTTTAATTCTTTATTTTTTTTTTCATTTTTATTTTCTATTTTTTGGTACTGGGGATTGAACTCAGGGGCATTCTACCTCTGAACTACACCCCCAGCCCTATTTTTCATTCTTTATTTTTGAAACAGGGTCTCACTAAGTTGTGGAGGGTCTCACTAAGTAGCTGAGGCTGGCTGTGAAACTGAGATTCTCCTATTTCAGCCTCCCAAGAACTGGGATTACAAGCGTGCACAACCATGCCTGGCTATGATAGTTAATTTTAATGTGTCCACTTTATTGGGCTATGCGGTGCCTAGATATTTGGTCAAATGTTGTTTGAGATGTGTGTTGAAGATGCTTTTGGAAGAGATTAACATTGGAGTTGGCAGACCGAGTCAAGCAGATTGCCCTTTGGAGTGTTGATGTGCCTCATGTAAGCAGTCGAATGCCTTAGGAGAACAAGGATGACACTCTGGTGAGTAAGACGAAACGTCTACTGTGGAACATTGTTTTTTTTTTCCTGCTTTGGACTGTAACTGAGACATTGGTTCTTCCTGGGTCTTGAGGCAGCTGACCTTCAGACTGGAATTTACACCTTTGATCTGCTGACAGCAGATTTTGAGACTTGACAGCCTCCATGTCTCTTGTCTCTCTCTGTCTCTTTATCTCTGTCTCTGTTTTTCTCCCTCCTTCCCTCCCTCTCCCCATCTCTCCCTCTTTCCTTCTCTCCATACACACCCTTTTATTTTGGTGCTGGAGATTGAACCCAGGGGCATTCTATCTCTGAACTATACCCACAGCCCTATTTTATTTTGATTTGGAAGCAGGGTATAACTAAATTTCTGAGAGCCTTGTTATGTTGCTGAGGGTAACTTTAAACCTGAGACCCTCCTGCCTCAGCCTCCCAAGTACTGGTATTACAGGCATGCACCACCATGTTTGACTATAAATTCCCTTTTTACTTTAATGAACCAATATTAGGTTCCTTCAACTTCAAGATTTCTAAGAAATTGAATGGTTCTCAGTATCTTTCTTAGTTCTTAGTATTTCGTTAGCAGTTGAGGCTTCATTAAATCCAGTAGGATTTCTTACTCCAAGATAGTGAGCCATCAGGCATGACCTTAAACTTTCTGGTGTTGATAATCTCTTTTCAAGAGATTTCTTTAAAGTTGTATAAAGCCGGGCGTGGTGGCGCAGGATTGTAATCCCAGCATTCGGGAGGCTGAGACCGGAGGATCCGGGTTTGTGGCCAGCCTTAGCTACCTAGTGAGGCACTCCACAACTTAGTGAGATCCGGTTCAAAATAAAGACTAAAAAATAGGGCTGGGGGTATAGCTCGGAGGTAGAACGCCCCTGAGTTTAATTCCTAGTACCGCAAAAAAAAAAAAAAAAAAAAAAAAAAAAAAGTTGCATAAAGTAATCAAAATGTATAAGCAGCTTTTTGTGACAAGCTAGCAGTTGTTGCATATTATCTCATCCAAGGTAACTAGAATTCTATATGGTACTAAATATAAGACAAAATAAGGTATTTCTGTTGAATGAGTGAATTTTGTGGTGTATATAGGAAATTGTATACTGGATAAACTTATTATTGAAAGCATACTTCATGCCAATCATTGTTTTAAGCATTTTACACACTTGTATAATCCTCATAATAATTTTATGAGGAAAGTACCATTAAAACTCCCATTTTGCAGATAAAGAAGTAGAGGCACTGGGAAAACGGGGTGGGGGGGCAGCTGATTGCCTCATACTTCCCCAGTGCTTACAGCATCAGCCATCACCAGTAAGTCAGTTCTGCAAGAGGACCTGGCTTCCTAAGTGCAATCAAATGCATGCAGACAGCGCTGTAAGCCTTCATGTGCCTTTCACTGCTTCTGTGTGGAGCTCAAAACAGCATCACCTGCAGATGGTACAGCTGGCCCAGCAGATGCAGACTAAAGCCATCTGCAGAGCTTCACAAATGAATCTGTAGCTCAATTTGTTCAGATATATAAAAGCAATAGCAATGAGCTATCTTAATGCATATATATATTTTTAAGGCACACCTCCCTCATCTAGAAAGTCATTTGGGATTACTTACGGCAATCTCCATTTTATAGCTCAACTGGAAACATAAGGAGAATCATGTTACAGAAGTGTAGAATAAAACTAAAACAGTCAGTATGGCTTAGGTTTCCTGATCAAATTGGTCAAAACAGCTATCTTTTTAGGTTCTTCTGCCTTTGGACCATACTTTTTAAAAATTTTATTTTATTGGTACATTGTAAATCATATATCTTAATGAAGTTCAGAGTGGTAGAGGCATACATGCACAAAACACTCAGTTAGCTCTCTCCCCATTGGACCACACTTTTAACCCAGTGATATTTTACCTCTTCAGTGTGGTGAGCTAAAGGTGTCATATAGATAGAATGGGTTGTTTGAAGCACAAAATTCTTATCTCTGGGATCCTCCTTCATTTCGGTATTGTGCATCTGTCTCATCTTCCATTGTTCTTTGTTTCCTATTTGTTCTCATATTGCCTCTTACCCCTTTCTCATTCTGGCCCCAACTTTCCTTCTGGAGCTTAACACATTAGATGTGTTTCAGCTATCGAGTGCTACCTTATGAAGTAACCCAAATTTACTGGCTTAAAAGAACAACTTTGTGTATGTGTGTGTGTGGTGCTGGAGATTCAGCCCAGAGGCATTCTACCTCCAAGCTAAATTCTTATATTCTTAGCCCTATTTTTTTTTTAATCAGGGTCTCACAAAGTTGCTTGTAGCCTTGCTAAGTTGTTGAGGCTGACCTCAAACAAGAAATCTTCCTGTCTCAGTCTCCCAAGTACTGGGATTATAGGTGTGTGCCACCACGCCCCACCAAAATAACAACTTTTAAATTATTTTTCACTATTCTGTGGGTCAGAAGTTCAGACAAGGAAAACAAAAGATGACCCATCTCTGCTCCACATCATACCTGCCAGGGCTGGCATGTTCAAGGTGATGTCCTCACTTCCATATCTGGTGTTCCCACTAGGAAGTGTCCAATGGTAGGGGCTGGCTTGTGCTGGGGTCATGTGTGTAGTGCCTTTGCTCTTCCTGTCAGCTGGAAAGGTTGTCTTCCATTAAAGGTTATGGCCTCTCTCTCCATATCCTGTCTCCAGTGGGGTAGCCAGACTTCCTACACAGCAGCTTAGAACTCTCATGAGTACAAAAGCAGAAGCTGCCTTTGTTGATCAGAACAGGTCCTGGGCCAGCTCAGATTCAAAGGCTCAGATTACACAGGCCTACTTTGGGAGTTTCTCCCTCACCAATAAAAAAAACAAACCAGGGCACAACATGTTACGATGGGGGCATTCCAATCGTGTTTGTGTCCAGACATTGTATGACTGCACATGCTACACATGTGATGAAAGCTTTGTCTCCATTCTTCTTCATTCAGGTTAGATCTTTATTTCAATCATTAGACACAGAGGTAAAATTAGTTGCCTCATATACTATTCTTGTCATGCTATTATTGCTTTTTTATTCTCTCTCTCATTTTTTTTAAACTGGGGATTGAACTTGGGGCATTATACCGCTGAACTACACCCCCAGCTCATTTTATTTTCTGTTTACAGGGTCTTGCTAAATTGCTGAGGCTGGCCTCCAACCTGTGATCTTCCTATCTCAGCCTCCCAAGTACTGGCATCATAGGCTTGCACCACCATGCCCAGCTTATTACTACTTCTTTGGGTTAAGTCAGATTTGTAGTAGTTCTGGTGAGAGATTAATGCAGAATTTGTATAACAATGAGTTATGTCTTCAAAATAAAGGTATGATTAGAACAAAGTGAGTTCAATTCTACCATCTCACCATTTTAAAATGATATCTTTTGGTGGTTGTTCAATTCTCTCCATTCCTGCCATCTTGAGTATTTTTAAGATTCAGTTTTTCTCCTTTGGTGACTGCTACCTTTTACTCAGTGACGTTCCATAGCGTCTGTGTGAGCTTTTCTTATCTCTCTTCTTCCATGCCAACCTTTAGCAGTGGCATGCTTGCATTCAGCTAAGGTCTCATGTATGCAGGAGAGATTTTGCTCAGTTCTTCACTGTTCCTGTCCTGTAGCCAACTGCTGCTTTGTATGTGGAGAGAACACAGCATATCCCAGGGCAGAACTCTGTCAGCTCTCTTGCCTCCAAACTTTTTTTTTTTTTTTTTGTATTGAGAATTGAACTCAGGGGTGTTCTACCTCCAAGCTACACCCCAAACCCTATTTTTATTTTGAAAGAGGGTCTCACTAATTTTCTGAAAGCCTTACTAAGTTGCTGAGGCTAGCTTTGAATGTGTGATCCTCCATTCTCAGCCTCCCATATACTGGGATTACAGGCATGCACTGCTATGTCCACTCATTCCCACAACTTTTAAAAAGTTCCTTTAATGTGACTTGACTCTTTTACCTTCTGGACTTTGAATCTGTAGCTTCTTTCACCATTTTTATGACTTCCTTTTCACCAATATAAACATTATACCACATCACTTTTTGCTTATTCTTTAATTCTACCCTTCTCACCGATATCCAACATTTCACTATGTTACATTTTGCTTATTCTTTAAGTCTATTCTACTTAATTCTTCTCAGTTAATTATAATTTCATCAAATCTACTCAAATGTTACTTCCCAAGTTTGCCTTCCTGTATCTTTAAGGCTTCATCAATTTCTTCTGTTATTTATCTTTAAAGTCATTTGTACCTTTTCATTATAGCATGAATTAATTTTATTTATATTTTTCTGGGGTTATTTAATTAAAGACCATTTCTATCAGTAGACTGTAGTGAGTTCTTATTCCTTCCATACCTGATAGGCAGTCCCTACTTACTAGGTAAAATAATCAACAGTCGTCATTTATTCACTTTTGCACAAAAGAGTAATTATTCATCATTGATTATTTGATATTTACTTGAATATAATGTTTGAATGCAAGATTAATTTTTTTAGATTTATGAAGTTTAAAAATAACCTGATAGACTGGAAGAGATTTCTTAAAGCATTGAAACAATTTGTGGAATTTATAAATATATTCTCTACAATTTTGAAAAATTTCACTTTTTTTGGAAATTTTTGGGTTTTAGGAATTTATTTATTTATTGTGCTAGGAATTGATTCCAGGGGCATTCTACCTCCAAGATATACCCCCTGCCCTTTTTTACTTTTTCTTTTGAAACAGTGTCTCACTAGGTTGTTGAGAGTCTCACTACTTGCTGAGGCTATCCTGGAACCTGTGATCCTCTGGTCTCAGTCTCCCAAGTACTGAGATTAAAGGCATGTACCACCATGTCCAACCTTAGGTAGGCATTTTAAAACTACATGAAAATAGGCTTTCATATGAGTACATCTACTGTATATGCAAAATAGATTCTGAAGTATTGGGGGTTTAAGGAACAGTGAGGCATATATTGAGCAAAGATAGGAACATCCTTTTTTTCTACTTCTTCTTCTTCTTTTTTTTTTTCTTCTATTTCTAAGAGCCCTTCCCGCCCCTGCCATTTCTTACCTCCTGGCCACTACTCACCATCTTTGGCTTGGACTGTGTCATGTATCTTCTCAAAGCAGCCACTGGAAAGGACCCAGCTTTGGGATTAGGGATGGCGCTAGCTGCCTCTATATTGATGACTATATGGAAGAGGTGAATATCTGGGCAAAATCAAGATACTATTGTTGGGAATAGATGTTGGTGGCAAACAATATTTACTCAACCTCATTTCTTTTTTTTTTTGCAGTACTGGGGATTGAACTCAGGGGCATTCTACCTTCGAGCTATACCCACAGCCCTATTTATTATTCTTTATTTTGAAACCGAGTCTCACTAAGTTGCGGAGGGCCTCACTAGGTAGCTGAGGCTGGCCGTGAACCCGGATCCTCCAGTCTCAGCCTCCCGAATGCTGGGATTACAAGCGTGCGCCACCACGCCCGGCTTACTCAACCTCATTTCTACAGATGAATTTGCTTACTTGTTCTCGAAAGCAGAAAAAAAATGTGGCATTGAGGGAGAGTTACAACCAAAGAGATAGGTTCTGATTGGAGGAGAGAGTCAAATGGCTCAAAACAAACAAACAACAAAAAAAATGGGGGTGTATTGAGGGCATAGCAGTGGTGAACCCCAGGTAGGGGCAGGATCAGGAAAAGATTCAGGCAGAGACAAGTGATGAGGCTGATCCTAGAGGGAAGAAAGCAAACTTCAAAAACCAGCTTGGCTGACTGCAAATTTTGCCTTGGGCCATCATGCTCCAATATTTGTATAGCTCATAAATAAACCAGCAGCTCTAGGAACTTGCAGTAGTTATAAGATGAGGGTTAGGATTATGAGCTGTTTCTTAAAATGTCAGGGGAGAATCTCACCTCTCTGGATATTTATGGAATCTTACTTAATACACAAAGGGATTGAATATGTATGTGCTGGTGAAAAGTAGAATCAGCTACATAATTTGCAGGGCACCATGGAAAATGAAAATCCAGGGCCCCTGCTAAAAAATTATTAAGAATCTCAAGCTGTTGACAGGAGAGCATTAACACAAATGTGAGGCCTTAACCATGGGGTTCTATACAACTGTAGTCACTCACCTGTGAAGCCATTTCTACTGGGGAATGTTGTCCCCTGTGGAGTGCAAAGAGGTACCAAGTGGTTCCTATAAACCTCCATATATATTGATATGGCAACCCCACTGCAATCATGTAAATCAACTAGAGTGTGGTAGCAGAACACAGGATAGGGAATCAGGGAAACAATGCCCGATCCAGTTCTACAACTGAGGATGAATTCTTTAATATATATATTTTTTCAGGTCTAAGTTTGCTTATTTGTTAGAATTTATCGAGGTCAATGGTTTCAAATCTTTTATTTTAAAGCAATAGAACTGCTTTTTCCATAAAAAAAATATTTGGAGTATGCTATGGTCTAAATGTTTGTGTCTCCTCAAGATTCATGTTGAAGCCTGACTTCCGATGTGATGGTATTAAGAGGTGGAGCCATGGGAGGAGACTGTCATGAGGACAGAGCCCTCAAAAATGAGGTTAATGGTTTTATAAGAGTCAGAGAGACTGGAGTGCTGCCCTTCCCCCACATGAAGACACAACAAAAAGATAGCGTTTATGAATTAGGAAGTAGGCCTCACCAGACAACAAATCTTTTAGCACTTTGACCTGGGACTTCCCAGCCTCCAGAATTGTAAGAAATAAGTTTATGTTATTTAAGTTCTCCTGTTTATGGTAATTTGTTATAGCAGTTCAGATGAACTAAGACAGAGTCCTAAATACAAAATGGTAAAAGAGAACTTTCTCTGATTAAAATCTATGATTGAAGTAGCCCCTGGGATTTCACAGAATAATTTGATAACCATATCTAGATCAACATTGCAAATTACAGCCTTCAAGTCAAATCCACCTGCTGTTTGTTTAGAATTCAGCTACACCCATTTGTTTATATGTCATCTCTGGCTGCTTCTGTGCTATGGTGTTAGAGTCGAGTAGTCTAAACAGAGCTTACATGGCTAGCAAGGCCTAAAACATTTACTGTCTTATCGGGCGCCCCAGGCTGAACCCTCAGCCGTGAGGCCCCAATAAAAGACGCCGGCTAAATGCTACTGGTT
>PVLC010015360.1:0-37460 GCA_004027655.1 Graphiurus murinus | reverse complement strand
TCAATACAGCCTTAGTTTTTTTGTACTCCATGGACAAAAATGAAAAATTTAAAGTTGGCTTTGATCATTAGGACAATCATACTATTTTGGTGGATGTCCCTCAAGGCCACTTAGATGTGAAAATAAGGAGTGCAAAACAAGCCCAGAATTAAACAAGCTTTTCCAGGCAGACCCCCTTCATTTACTTCCTTGTCACCTGGCTTGGGTATGGCCCTCCCTCCTTCTACCCCCATTCCCGCCTCTTCCTTTCTTTTCTCCATCTTTTCCTTTCTTTAATTTATTGATTTGGTAACCTGCTTGACAAATGAGACTTAAAAAGAAACTTGATGATTTTTTTTTAAAGATAACCTTGAAGTATGTAGTTTCTAAAACAAGCTGGCACTCCACAAAGAAATGATTCTCACTTAAGCAAAACAGCAAAGTTACAGATTGCAGCTATCATCACTAATTAGCTACCCCAGATGGAGGGCTGCCCCACCCCAAAGTGAAAGCTGGATGGCTTCCTACAGATCATGGGACATAAATAACTCTCTTCACGGTCTCTACCACAACCATGCCATATTGCCTCTCTTGTAAAAGATGTACAACTGATCCATTTTAGAATTGGGGCAAAAGGGACTGTTTTATAATTGCAATAGAATTTTCTAGGTATAAAAACAATAAACACTGTTGTAGTATATTTTTATAATGTAAAAGATAAAAATAAGAAAACAAGAAAGCAACCATGGTCCTATTGCCCAGCTGTAACTACACTTAACATATTGGTGTGTACCCTTTCTTTCCTGTTTGGTTATGTGTATATGAAAAATGTTTTACTACAAATAATATTTTTAAATCTTTTAACTTAATGTTTCCATAAACATTTATTTTTCTTCTTCGAACCACTTTATTGAGGTACAGTTGACATATAAAAAAATCTGTATACATGGAATGTCTACAATTGATGAATGGAGATAAAGACATTACTGTGATACTATCCCCACACCGAGTACCAAAAAACACATCCAGCACCTCCCAAAGTTTCTCCTGCCTTCTTAGTTACATTAGTATTGTTATTATTTCTACTTGAACCTAATATTTCCAAAAACCATGAGCAAATAAATCTTCCTTCCTCTAATTTGTATGGTGAGTTATTTAGATTATAGCTGTGAGAATGCTGACTAATACAAGAGTGGAATGGTGGTTGCCAAGGTCTGGAGGGTTAGGAACATAAAAATATTAGTCGAAGGACACAAAATTTTGATTATACATGATGAAGTCCTAAATATTTACTCTACCATATGGTACCTAGAGTTACCAACATTGAATCTTATACTTAAAAACTTGCTAATAGGCTATTGTGAATAATATCACAATGAGCTACAATGGACATGGAATGCAGATATGTCTTTGAGATTCTGATTTCAGTTCCCTTGCAAATATACCCAGAAATGGGATTGCGGATTATGTGTTAGTTCTGGTTTAACCTTTTGAAGAATTGCAATATTGATCTCCATCAATTTTCATTCCCACCAAAATTACACAGAGATTCCCTTTTCTCTATATTCTTATCAACATTTGTTATTTTTATATTTATAATTTATTTATTTTTAATTGGTACATTGTAATCATACATCTTTGTTAGGTACAAGCTGGCAAAAGTAAAGGCATACATGCACAAATTTCTCATTTAACCCTTCTGCAATTCGCACCCCACTCCCTCCTCCCTCTTTCTCAAGTTCAGTTTAGTGATTGGCTTTGATGTGTTCATGAAAGTACAGCATGCTCATTAGGGTGTCCCCCTCCCCCGATCACCTTCCATTAAGTCAAATGCTTTGCTCACCTAAAGATTCTCCTTCCTCATCTGGAGTCCCTCTTATGTCCCATTTTCTCCCTAGCTTTTATATTTTAGGGAGAGCATATGATTTTTTACTTTTTGTGACAGACTAATCTCATTAACATAATGTTTTCCAGTTCCATCCATTTCCCTGCAAATAACCTGACTTTGTTCTTCTTTATGGCTGAGTAAAATTCCATTGTGTACGTATCCCATAGTTTTGTAATCCATTCATCTGTTGATGGACATCTTGACTGGTTCTATAGTTTGGCAATTGTAAATTGTGCTATAAACATAGATACACATGTGATGGTCTGATAGTTTGGTTTCCATTCTTTTGGGTAGATACCCAGAAGTGGAATTGCTGGGTCATATGGTAGGATGATTCCCATTCATCTGAGGATCCTCCATACCGTTTTCCAAAGTAGTTACACTAATTAGCAATCCCACCAACAGTGTATTAGGGTTCTCACTTCTCCACACCCATGCCAGTATTTGTTGTTGTTTGTGTTCTTGAGATTGCCATTCTGATTGGAGTTAGGTGAAATCTCAAGATAATTTTGGTTTGCATTGCTCTGATTGCTAATGATGTTGGACATTTCCTCATACATTTATTGACCATTTGTATTTCTTCTTTTGTGATGTGTCTATTTAGATCCTTTGCCCATTTTTTGATTGGGTTATTTGTTTTCTTAGCTGGGAGTTTCTTGAGTTCTCTGTATTTCCCAGATATTAGTCCTCTATCAGAAGAGTAGTTGGCAAAATTTTTCTCCCACTCTGTGGGCTCTCTGTTGAGGTTCTTGATAGTTTCCTTTGCTGCACAGAAACTCTTTAGTTCAATGCAATCCCATGTATTGATCTTCCTTGGAGTTACTTGTGCTTTTGAGGTCTTGTTGAGAAAGATTTTACCTGTGCCTATGTGTTGAGGCCTATGCCCTCTTCAAGTAGCTGCAAGGTTTCTGGCCTAACTTCCAGGTCTCTGATCCATCTGGAATTGACTCTTGTGCAGGGTGAGAAAGTGGGGTTTATTTCCATTTTCCTGCATATGGTTAACCAGTTTTGCCAGCACCATTTGTTAAAGAGGCTATCTTTTTTCCAGTGTATGTTTTTGGCTCCTTTGTAAAAAATAAATTGACTGTAAGCACGTGGGTCTGTTTCTGAGTCTTCTATTCTGCTCCATTGGTCTATGTGTCTGTTTTTGTGCCAATACCATGCTGATTTTATTACTGTGGCTTTGTAGTAAAGTTTGAAGTCAGGTATTGTGATACCTCCTGCATGGTTCTTGTTGCTTAGAACTACTTTGGCTATCCGGGGCTTTTTGTTGTTCCAAATGAATTTAAGTACTGATTTTTCTATGTCTGTGAGGAGTGACCTTGGTAATTTCATGGATATTGCATTGAATTTGTAGATTACTTTTGGGAGGATGACCATTTTGATGATATTGATTCTGCCTATCCAAGAGCATGGTAGATCTTTCCATCTTCTAAGGTCGTTGTCGATTTCTTTTTTCAACTTTTTGTAGTTTTCCTTATAGAGGTCTTTTACCTCTTTGGTTAGGTTTATCCATAAGTATTTTATTTTTGGGGGTGCTATTGTGAGTGGAATGATATTATTTCTTTGAAACGGTTGTTTTTTCCATTAGCTTCAACTTCTAATCCCTCTTCTATGCCTATTATTCTTGGGTTAGCTCTTTTAAAGTTGGCCCAGATTTCATTGATGTCGGATTCATACTGTCGAATATTTTTTTTCTAGATTATGTACAATGGATTCATTTTTGGAATGTTCATCTTCTAGGAATGGTATTCTATTTTCCATGTGGTCTAATCTACTGTTTATAGTTTGTATTGATGCTTTTACTTTTATTATTGCATCTTTCATATCCTTCACTTCCCTCAAGGCTTCTCTATGATTCCTGCTCAGGGTGTCAGATTCTTTGTTTATTTGTTCCTTTATTCTTTCTGGAAGTTTTGTATCATTTCTATTATTAAAGATCTTAATTGTCCTTTTGGTAATCTCTGCTTTTCCGTGTTGTTGAGTTCTGTTATTGTGGGATTGTGTTGAGTCATTTTTTCTTTGCTATTTTCCTTCCCATGATTTTCCTGTTCTTAAATTTATATCTTTGCTTCTCTTGCATGCTTTCTCTGAATTTATAGGTTTTTTATTTTTATTTTCTCTCTGTGAATGGTATCTTGTACTGAGTTGCAATTACTCTGGGACTTCTTCTGCCCACTCTATTGGTGCCTTTGGTGGGTTTCAGTGTTGACTTCTAAGGTCTAGCAAAAGCTAACAAAGCACCCAATCCTCCAAACAAATATAGATATATCAAAGCAACGCAAAGTGAAAACAGCGTAAAAACAAAACAAAACAAAAATCCCAGAAAACAAAAAATAATAACAAGAAACACAATAAAAAATCCTGCAAGTTTGTAAAAACAGACCTTATTCGGCCTCTGCAGATCTTTTGGTTAGAATTGTGGTGCATTGGGCAACTGACAAAATGGTGGCTGCCACTGCCTAGCATGCGCCAGCTCCTTTGTTCTCCTTGGTCTTCTTTCTGGGTTCTGATCAGCTGCTTTTGTTGCTTTGTTCACTTTTCTGCTGTTTTGCTTATCTTTCCTTCCATCAAGAAGCTGCTTTTGCACGAGTTTTGATTCAAGCTCTGCAGTGCAGTTGATTCCTGCTCTGACTCTGGAGGAAGAGGTGAGCTGAGGTGGCCCCATGTGAGTTTAAGTTGGTTGTACCATGAGTTCTGGTCACTGTCAAAGGTGGTGTGATATGCCACCTGGTTATAAATATATGATTTTCCCAATTATAAACATTTCTGTTATTAACATTCTTCCTTCAAATCACTTATCAATGATCAATAGTATCCCATTATTGGTTGTTTCTTACTTAACTATCTCTAATTTTCTACACAAATTGTTTTTTTTTTCACTTTTACAGGCAATATTGTAGTGAGTATCTCTGTAGATAAATCTCAATGTACACAAATAACTTCATTGTTATAAAATCCTAATTCTAAAATTTCTAGGGTAAAGTATAGGCAATTTCTAAAGCCAAATTTCTTCTAAAAATGATGAATACTTTGTATTGCCATGGTTTATGAATGTGTGAATTTTCCTTTTATCTTGGCCAAAACTATATATTGCTATTCTTTGAAATATGCTAGGTAACACACACACACACACACACACACACACACACTCTCCTTACTTATTTTGGTAAAACTTTTTAGTATGCTTATCTTTTACAATTCTGTCATAAAACATTCCTTTCTATTTCTTTCTTATTTCTACATTTAATTTTTTAGTGCTGGGATTGATCTCAGGGACAATAACTGTAAGCTACACCCCAACCCTTTTAAAATATATATATATATATTGTAAAATATATATATATATATTGTAAAATATATATATATATATTGTAAAATATATATATATATTGTAAAATATATATATATATTGTAAAATATATATATATTGTAAAATATATATATATATAGTAAAAAAAAAATATATATATATATATATATATATATATATATATATATATATATATATAAGTTGCTTTCAATAAGTTGCTGAGGGTCTGGCTAAATTGCTGAGGCTTGCCTCAAACCTGCGATGTCAGCCCCCTAGCTTATGGGCATGTGTCATCGTATCTGGATCCTTTATTTTCTTTATATCCTATGGCTTATAATTCCATGTTGATTATCTAGCTCTACATTAAAATATTACTTTTCAATTTTATTTTTAGCACAGTATTTAAAAACAAAGACTCTATAATTGGACTTCCTGGGTAGAAATCTGGAATAAGTCCTTACACCTCTATGACCTTGAGTGAATTATAGTCCCTGGTGGGTGGGCGGATGGGCATGTACTGCTATACTGCTCAGAAAGTTTTGCCCCTTATCCTCAAGACAGTGCCAAAGATAAGCTAAGTTCCTGGTGAGCTGCAGGCCCAGATGAGCAGTACAGACAGGATGAATCCACAATTCCTTTGACTGCCCTGTGCTGCCAATTATTGAAGCTTAATTATTTTTTCATGTTTTATGGTGAAACATGTTGGCCCTGAGTGGAGAGGCAGCTAGCCAAGATTTGGAAATTATTGTGACAGTAAAACAGGAAAGTTAATTAGAAATAATACAATATATGGTTTAAACAGTAGGCTTAACCAATCAGAGTCATCAATGCAGAGATATCGAATCAAAAGCAGGCCAATTCTGTAAATGAGGAAATTACGACTTAGACTGTGTTGCACAGAGTGACATTTGTATTTGAGAAGCATTTTAAAGTTCCCAGAGATGATAATGATGCATCAGTAGAAATGCTTTTAAAAAGCTATAAAGTCTAATTGCCTTAGTCAAGGTTAGGAATGAGATCACAACCATGGTCAGAACAGCTGAGTTCTTAGGAAGAACAAAGGCTCATTTATTCCTAGAAATGCCTATTGGTATGTGAAACCTGATTTAATATCAATGTTTCCTTATATTTGGATAACAACTGTTTCTAAAAAGCGTCTGGTTATAGTAATGCCAGTTTACACTCCCATTCCACGTAAGAAGACAAATAACTTCTTGCTTCTTGGATAAGGTAGAAAGAATATAGAGACATTATGTAATTTAGAGTTATAATGCATCCATGGTGTTGCTAGCAAGAGAGCCCATGGGGTCCTTTCTTCTTTAAAACATAGGACAATTTTGTACTCTTTTTGTACCTTCTTCTATAGAGAAGGCCATGCTTGAGGGCAGTATTTGGACTGCATTTTACACTAAAAGATATATACTAGATAGTGGATAGAAAATTCATAAGCATCTATAGTTAGTGAAGTAGGTAAATTGACTGGCCTAGTATTTCACACAAATTTTTTGTGATGCTATTAATTAGGAAATTCATGTATCAAAATTTAATTATATATATATGTATATATTTGTACTTTGAATTGTAAATAAAGAGAAAAGAACCTCTCTTAAGAACAACATAGAAAATTCAATACTTATCAAGTGTTTTCACTACCATCCTAACAATAGAAGTAAATCAGATGAACAGTGATTTTTTCCACAAATCTATCTTATTCATAGAGGTTTGCTAATAGAGATGTATATTTCCTGCAATGTACAAGGCATGACTCATATGAAGAATAGATATATAAAAGAAATATAGCTAGCTGTTTTTTTTTTTTTTTCAGAGTCATGGGCATAGGTTGATTTAGGAAGGTAGGAAACACATATTCAGGGAGAATGTGGGCCATCTCAAAAGGGAGAGAGCAACACTTTGAGAGAGCAGGACTCTTCCTTTATAGGGGACTTTCACGAGAAATGGGCCGGAGGTATGTGAGGATGACCTCAGAAATGTAGTCACAAGGTGATTTAGGGTGTTCTTGGTCCTGACTTACATTTTTTAATATTTAGGTAACCTTCTAAACTATCTACGGACAACCAAGAATGTTGAGGAGATTGCTCTATTGGGCTGTTGTCTGATAAATAGTCACCACTCGTAGGATGGTCAACTGTGCTGAGAGTCTCATAAATTTCTCAGGGACTTTTGGGTCTAACAGACCTTGTCACAGACTTCCATATTAAAATTATATTTTCTTTTTCTCCCTTATGTCTCCTTTCTATATATTTGTTCTATCCCACATCATTTCCCTGCCCTAAGACTTCAATAATTTAATCTTAGGGGATGCTGAGGAGGTGAAAATCTATCTTTTATAGTTGCCTTAGTCTGGCAAAGTGTTATTCCTGCCTGACCAAGGATAGAAAGTCTCATGCTAATTGACCTAGAGGAGACAAAGAGAACCTTGCCTCAGTTATTGAGTTGGGTTCTTAACAGTCAGGTCAGAAGCTAATGTCACTGAAGGACATAGCCCCAGGAACAAGAGAATCAGTCGGTGGTTTTTTCCTGTGTTCCTGATGTTTTTGTTTTGTTCATTGTGCTAAGTTTACTATTAGAGTTGCTGAGTTTACATTCACAAGCCTGGTTATTTGGTCAATAAAATCATTCATCTGTTTTTCTATGGTATTGCAATTGCAGTGGACATCAATATAAAAACTGACATCTTAGTACATTGTACAGTAATCTAGATATATTTCTATAATTTTTTCCCAAATCTTTATCCTGGACCATTCACTGATTAGTATTTTATTAACCATCTAATTTTAAAATGTGAATAAGAAAGAATTAATACCCTTACTATTAAAGAAGCTCTTGTAAATGAGAAAAAAAGGAGTTTTCCAATTAAAATATGGTCCAAGAATATAAATAGGTAAATAAAGGAATAAATATAAGAATATAAATAGGTAAATAAAGGAAATAATGTGAGGATAGTCATAAGAAAAGATAAACCATTTATTAATAATAAAATAAATTTAACTAAAAATAAATTTATTTTTAACCAAAATTGGTAGTTTTAAAAAATGAAACAACTACCTTCTAGCAATATTGTAATTAAAATTATGTAAATGATACAATATAAAGCATTTAAAGAGGGCAACTTAATAATATGTATCAAAAAATCTTAAAATGTACTATCCTTTTAATTCAGCAATTTTATTTCTGGGTATCTATTCTGGTGTCTTATATGGACTCACCCAGAAGCAGCCTCAGAGATAAAAATTCAAATGCAAGTCATTTCTTTGGGTGACACAAAGACCACCAGGAGGTAAATGAGAATGTGAGGTAGGGAAAAGATAGTTAATAAAGGATGCATTAGTTATAGTGAGATGTTGGAACTTCTTGATTCCATGGGAAACTGTTATGCCTCAAAATTATCCACTTAAGGAAAGAAGGAATCAGAGTATTCACACACTAGTTCTCTAGGATCATAGGTAGAGAGCTGCTTGTGGGAGTGTTCATTCCATGGACTTCCAGACTGCTACAAGCTTGGAATGAATGACTTTCACAGTTCTGGAAGACACACTTAGCCACAAGGATGCAGATAGTGACAGTTGGAAACAAAATCATGATGATGTGATATTTTAAGAAAACAGTCAAGCAAATTGCAAATGTATGCAAATATATATATACATACAAACCTATTTATTATAACATGTTATACATTAGGAGCAATGTAAGTACTCAACAGTTGCGGATATCATAAGTAGCAGAAAATGCAATATATATTTAAATAATTTCTGAATAATATTTAATTATGAAAAAAAATTTTGAGCAATATTTACTGACATAAAAATAGTTTATTGAGGGAGATAAGCAGGCTACAAAAGCAGTGTTTTTGTTTTGTTTTCTGATACTGGGAATATAACCCAGGGGCATTCTACCTCAGAGCCACACCCCAGCCCTTTTTAGCTTTTGTTTTCAAACAGGGTCTCTTTAGATTGAGAGTCTTGCTACATTGTTGCTGCAGTCCTCAAACCTGTGATCTTCTTGTCTCATCCTTCCCAGTAATGGGATTACAGATATGTACCACCACACCCAGGTACAAAGTAGCATTTTGCAGTATGATCAAAATTTAGTTGAAAGCAAATTACATCACCATAAAAATATTTTGAAGGACAAAAGATATTAAGACTAACTCCTTTTGGGTAGTGTGATAATGAATACACTCTTCTTACCTCCTGTTCTGCCTTGTCCTTCACTTTCTCCTCCTTCTCCTCCCTATTCTTCTTTCCTGTTTTTAGAATTTTCTCTATAAGTACATATTTCTCTTTAATAAAAAAATAGTTCTTCATGAACTTAAAAATGAATTACCAGTGAGTTAAAATGATTAAAAACCCTTTAATGAATCTATAAAATTAATTTTGAAGTGGATTAATTACTGTTTACTTTTTTAAAAACTTAATCATGATTATTTCTATGACCGCAATCATTTTTACCCCTTGCAGTTTGACTGGACATGCTTTTCAATTAACCGATATAGTATATGAAAATAGATTGGGTTTTAGCATGCATACTTCAAAAATCAGCATTTGTATTCAATTTATTATGTTGGTAATACAGAACTTGAATTCTAATTACAAATATTCAAATCAGGCATGGGGAATTCTATTTTTAAAAAAGACAACCATCCCACTTTACCAAGGAATTACTAAGAATAAAAAGAAAAAAAAAACTCTGAAAACTGAAAATTCCTCAATATATCAATCTCAAAGACAGACGTGTAGACTATAAAATTATTTCCAGAAAGGAGTTTAGAACTACCCAATTTGAGTTACTAATGAATAAGGGACATCTTTAGAACTAAGATCAGCTAAGAGTACATTTTGTTTGTTTGTTTTTTTGTAGCCTAAGTTGCTAGTCATGGATGCTGAGATATATTTAATCAAATATTAAGTAAATCAATTGTCTAGCATAATTACTGATACAGTGGGTCCACAAAGGTACTTATCCAATAAAGTAGTGTTAGGTATGTCAAAAATTCTACCATAAATATGATCTACTGACTAGTTGGATGGTTCATGCTAGTTAAATTGCCAGTTCTTTTTTTGTATGAAATTTTTTTCCCAGAAAGAGAGTGGGAGATCATTGTTCTAATCTCTTTTTAAGAGCTCATCAATAATGCACTAGATAAAAATTTAGAACAGGCTGTGTAACGATTGACATATGGGGGATGAAGAAAGTTAATTTGATAGAAGAGAACAACCAGGCATCTTCTCTTCAATATTCTTTCTACTTATGTGAAGGGAGGATTTAAGAGGTGGTGAGGAGGGGTGAAAAGCATATTTTTAAAACCTTCCTTATTTTTTAACCACATAAAGAAAAACTTGATGTGGTTACAGTGGGCTTTTAATCTCCTCCAACTTGATAGCCAATCTGCTGTTCCTGCATATTGTTCTAGCTCTACAATTTTGCTCAAATTTTTCCTTCCACTCCATTTTGGCTTCCTTTCTCAGGTTGGGCCCCCCTTACCTCTTTGTTCTTGATTCCAGCAGGCCTTAACTAATATTTTTTTCTATACTCAGTCTTTTCCTAATTTAAATCTGTTTTAATATCATTATTAGGTTGATGTCCAAAGCCCAGCTCTTATCTTTATTCTATTGATGGCTAACAGTTCACATTCTGTTCTGTATGGAGGTTGTTTACAACCTTTGTGTTCATTCACTTTTCATAAATCAAGGTTAATCTTCAGTTACAGGTTCAGAACAGTCAGGCTGGAGTCTGGTAGTGCAAAAATCCATATAAAAAAGAAGCTTCCAGTACTCCCTAACCACAGGGCAAAACCTAAAAACAGACGTGCTATATGAAGTGAGATCCTTGATGAAAAGTACCACTGTGTTGTGGTCATTCTGTGCTTGAATTCCAGTTTCACAGTATTAATCCGTTGATTACAGAGAGTTCTCAATGACTAGTAACAGACTGGGAGTAACAATCTTGGGCTTTATTACCAATATCTTTTCATAATCACTATAGCAGATTGGGAGATGAAAAGTTCTATTCATTAATCCTACAAATGTCTACTATCTTCTTTTTCCAGGAATCCCAATGGTGCTTAATAGGCTCTTAATAATAGGTAAGCTGATAGAGTTAAAAGCTTCCTTATCTATACCCTTCCTTTTAGAGTAGATACATTAAGTGAACTGATCAAGATCATATGATGAGCACTAAAACAATTTTCATTTATAGAGAACATATAAAGTTCCTTCAATGCCCTGACATAGGATCATTAATACACATGATCTTCCTCCTTCTGAATACCTTGCCCTTCATCTTTTAGTTCCTATCCAACTCATAGATATCATTCAAAGATAACTTTCTCAGGGAAATCTTCCCTTATTCCTTGAGATGAGGTTTGGTCCCCACATAGTAAATTTTATGACATTCTACTTTCCCTTTATAGTGCTAATTAGAGTGTTTAATACATAACTGATTCATAGCTCCCTGACTAGACTTAACTACACAAGGCCTTCAGTTTTACCCAGTGTTTCACATAATGCCTACAGCAAGGATGCTTTAAGGGACCATTTGCAGAATGAAGAGGTTAATGAATGGATCCATTCATCTTCCATTATCTTGTAATTCTTGTGAGAAGAAATTGGTAGCAAAATCAAAGATTTGTAGTCTGGTATGAATCCCTGGGACATCTTTGGGGTCACTGAGTCATACTATGAAGCTTGAAGTCATGTCTAGTGAATCTTCCATACAACATTCAAGAATTGCCTCCATTGGCCCTGATATACGATGATATGGACAATAAGCATTCAAATGCTTCTTTTGTGTGGATTTTTGCACTACCAGTGTCCTGCCACCAGACTTACTTTTCTGAACCCCAGATGCCACTAACTTGGGCCTTGAAAAATTAAACATAAGAAGAGCAAAGATTGCCAACAACCTCAAGAGAATGTGAAATGTTGCTCAGCAATGGAATTATTACTTAGGCACCCAAAGAGACTTCCCATAGACACATGAATGACAAAAAAATTACCATGAAGGAAAAAAGTGAAAATAGGGTTGAAACTGGTTAAAGAGATATTCCACACACTTTCCCCCATACCCCACCGTGAGCAGTAAGGCTTCTTCCAAGTTTGCTGGATACTCTTTTATGAGCCTTTTAAGTTCGTAAAGCTCGCTTTTAATTTGCACCTTATAATCATAGCATTCATCAATTTTTGTTGAAACACTGGCTTGTATAGGCAATAGAAAAGTATTATAAAGTCTGAAGTGGTTTCAGCCATGATTCACAGTAAAGATTCATTCAAGGTATTGGGTAACAGGGCTGTGAACAATGCAGGTGATGTCCTTACTCTTGTGGAGCTCACACTATCACTGGGCGGGGAGAGAACACCCATCAGTGTATCAGTGAATGGTCAGGGTAATTTCTCAGAGTGTGATATGTGGTGTTGGTTGGTCTGTTTGGGCTGTTGTAACAAAATATCATAAACAGAGCAGATTAGAAAAATTTATCTCAGTTCTAGAGCTCAGGAAGTACACAATCAAGGTGCCTGCTTCTTGATCAAGGCCTGCTTCTTGATTCATAGATGTGTCCTATGTCCTCTCATGGTGGGAAACCCCAGGCAGCTTTCTGTAGCTTTCTTTATAAGTGCATTATTCTGATTCCTGATTTAATTAGGTACTTCAAGAAGCCCTAACCTCCTAATACCATCATATTGTTGATTAGATTTTAGTGTATGACTTTTGCAGAGACACAAGCATTCAGATAATAACAGCTGTGACAAAAACAGAACAAGGTGCAGTGATGGGTGACTATAGCTAGTGGTTGTTTTAAATAGAGCACTCAAGGAATCAAGGAGAGATTTTTTTTCTCTTTTTTTCTTGCACAGGTGATATTTGAGCCTCCACCTTTCTTCTCTATAGCACTGGTTCTCAAGGATAATTTTGCCCTCCAAAACATTTGTTAATATTGGTAGACCTTTTTGGTGTCACGAGTAGAGAGTTATTTGCTACTGATATCTAGTGAGTAGAGGTCAGTGATGTAGCTAAGCATTCACCAATGCCTAGGACAGCCCCTCATAAAAAACTACCCATTCCAGAATGTCAACAGTGCCAAGATTAAAAAACTGTGACCTCTGCTCTGTCCTCAGCACAACAGTCAGGTTGATTCTTTAAAGTTGTGCATCATAGCACATGAACTCTCCATTCTAAACCCTTCAATGAGTCCCCACAGCTCCACACTATTTTATTGCCTTTACTCATGATATTCTAGCCACAGGCCTTTGCCCTGGATGCTGCCGCCTAAATGTTCTCCCTAGAGATGTCTGAATGGCTATTGACTCACTTCTGTCAAGTCTTTGCTTGTGTCTCACTTTTTCTTTTCCTTCTCTGATTGACACATAATATTTGCAAATATTTATGAGATAAGAGATGATGTTTTTATTCCTGTATTAGTTCAGTAAGGATCATTTCAGGGTAATTAGCATATCCATCACCTTAAACTCACCATTTTTTCTCCTTCCTTCCTCCCTCCCTCCCTCCCTCCCTCCCTCCCTTCCTTCCTTCCTTCCTTTCTTCCTTCCTTCCTTCCTTCTTTCTTTTTTGCACTGAACTCAGGGATATTTTACCTCCAAGCTACATCCCCAGCTCTATTTTATTTTTTTACTTTGAAACAGGGTCTCACTAAGTTGCTGAGGGTTTCTCTAAATTTGAGATTGGCCTCAAACATGCAATCTTCCTGTCTCAGTCTCCCAAGTACTGGGATTACAGGCATATGCTACCATGCCTGGCCAAACTCACATGTTCATGGTAGGCACATTACAAATCTTCCTCTCTGGCCTGGGGATGTACTTCAGTGGTAAAGCACTTGTTTAGTATGCATAAGGCACTGAGTTCAACCCTTAGTACTGACAAATAAATAAACCAACCCATAAGATAATTGTAATTATTTTCTCTAAGTATTTTGGGATACATAATGCATTATTGTTAATTCTTTTCACCTTGCTATATCATAGAACACTAGAACTCATTTCTCCTGTTTAACCATAACTTTGTGCCTATTGACCTACATTTCCCCTCCATAAATTTGCAATACTCCACTTATGATGGCCTTACCATGTTTTCCTTCCCTGTAGCATTTGCCATCTTGTAGCATGTAATATACTTGTTCATATAATATGCTTATTTATATAATATGGTTGTTACTTACTGCTTTCTCCCCTACTAGAATGTAAGCTCCACAAACTCAATGATTTATGATATTTTATGGCTTCAGTGACAAGAATGTGGCTGCCAAGAAAAGTTCTGGGGAAAAAATGAAGTATAGAGGCCCCCAAAGTGAATGGGTTTGATATACTTAAAAGGCAGACTGAAAGTCAATAGCTAGATTACAGTGAGAGTGAGAGAGAGTGTGTATGTGTGTGAGAGAGAGATCTTGTATCTCTTCTTACACAGGTATTCATCCCAGTATGAGAGTTCCATACTCATGAACTAATTGCTCCCAAGGCTCCATCTCCAAATACTAGTATTTTGGGGTGAGGGTTTCAGCATATGAATTTTGAGAGGGACACAGTTCAGTGCCTAGTAAATAGCAATGCTCTTTCTATAAGTTTCTTTCCCACTAAAAAGAAAGAAGACACCTACCTTGATATTTAACTTTTCAAAAGGGGGCCCTGGATATATCACCCATGAGTCTAGGCCTAGATTTATTTTTTTTAATTGAATAACTTTCTAAAGTCTTTAATGCTTAGAAAGTTTCTTTCACATACTTCTATGAAAGAAGTTTTTATAGAGTCTGAAGGAGCCTTCTATTTCTCAGCTAAAAGAGTCAGAGGTTGTCCTAATGCAACCTTTCCCCCCTGCTAGCTATAAAGGGAATATCTGAAGGCCAGACTCTTATATTTGGGCTTTTGGTATAGCTTTTGTACCTGATAGTAAAATCCATGGTTAATATTGTTGACTACAGAAATTCATTCAATACCCTCATCTATCAAATAGATAAAGGGACACTTGCTATTAAATAAAGAATAGGTTGAAATGGGCGTGGTGGTGCACACTATAATCCCAGTACTTGGGAGGCTGAGACAGGAGGATCACATGTTCACGGTCAGCCTCAGCAACTTAGCAAGGCCCTCTTTAACTTAATGAGACCCTGCATCAAATTGAGAAATAAAAAAGGGATAGGGGTGTACCTCAGAGGTAGAATGTCCCTGGGTTCAATCCTCAGTAAAACACACACACACACACACACACACACACACACACACACACACACCTAGGTTGGTTATAATTTCAAGCCTTTCCCTATAAAGATACTGATAGAGAATAATTTGTATTGTTTTTAAAAGCTCCTTGTGAAAAGTCATGTGATTTTGGGTTATACCAAAGATTTGCCCATCAACCTAAATTAGGAACTCAAAGAATTATTCTCTTTCACTTTTAAAAGAAAAGAAAGAGTCCTTTTTCTCATCAGATGACCTTAGAAGGACTTAGATTTCTTATTAAATCTATAATATAAATTTGTTTTAACTGTGAAAAGACCATCTTTTTATTAGAATGTATGAATATTAGCAGTACAAACTATGTGGTTGACTGTTTGCAATTGAAATGTTCTTATTCAGAAATCCTTGAAGTATGTGACATTATAATTTAAAACAAAGAAACATAGACCCAGTTTGAGTCATTCCTCCCCCACCAAATTCTGTTTTTCTTTTTAAAATTTGTCAGAGTATCTGAAATCCAACTTTAAAAAAAATGCTTGCTGTCTGTAGATATGCTAAGCCAATTCTTTAAAATTTTTTTCCCCTGAAAAATCATTTCATATCGAGTAACATTTTAACTCTCTCATCAAAGAATCTATATTTTGGTGTCTTGAATGAGACAATGGGACACAGAATCTGACTGCTTATCATATACATTTGTTTGAAAATGCTATCTTTCTGTCCTGGAGAGAAGAAGAATAGCATAAGCTTTCATATAAGAGAATATGTTGCCTTCAGAATTTCTAGAGTTAATGCATTGTTTGAAAGGGTTGCTTTTGTTTTTGTGCCAATTTTAATGCCTATTGGAGCAGAAATTCACTTTGAGTTATTTTTAGCCCTGCAGATTGGATTTAGAATTCAGTGGATTTACTTTTTTTGCTGATACAAATAACAAGATCTGTTATATTTGCAACAAGCAGAGGGTGCACCACTCTATTTTTAACCCCATTTGTTCATCAAAATGATGCATGGGACTGGTTTCAGAACCAACCAGTCAAGGAAGCACAGTTGATGAAAACACACTCCAAGGAAACACATTCTGCCTTTATAAGAAATCAACAGTACCCAAAGTTTGTAAAATTTCAGCTTGATCAATTTACATATTAATAAACCTGGAAGAAGGAGTTAAATCCCTTCTTCTGCTGTTGTTATCAGGTTAATCTCAATTTTTTTGCATGATAAAGACTGTCGATCATGTGGATGTCACAGTAGATGCTTGTCAGATAGGTTTAGACAGTTGTGGGTTGCAGTTAAAGATTGTCACTCTGCAGGATATTTTTTAGTACTTCATTTATATAATTCCATTTTGTTTAAGAAAAAAAATGACTTGTCAGAGTATATTCTCCCTTAACTGCTCCAATTCAACATTTATGCTCCAAGGAACTCTAAGCTTTTATAAATGCATGCATATCTTTAACAGTTGAAACCATGAAAGTTAGCATGAGCATGATTTAATAATGTGGTTATGTGGGTAGACCATCACTGTGTCATGGGAAGTGGGTGGAGTTGGGCACAACATATGTGGAGCAAATAGTAAAAGATAGAAATGAGAATTTTCTACTAGAGTAATGGCAGGAGAAACTCAATGGATCTTCTCTCCAGGGAAACAATAATAACTAGAGAAAAAATTAAGAAAAACCCAACCATTATCCAATAAAGTTTTGTAAGAAAGAGAAAAGGGTCCAGGGCATTTGAGCCATGACATGCTGCTGCTTACACAAGTCCCCAGCTCAGCATGATGGAAAGTTATAGGTAAGAGTAGTTGATTGATGGTGGTGGCGGGGTTCTGTTCCTCTCCCTAGATCCCACTCAGGGGTGGAAGCTTTATTCTTTGTGGCGCAGCCTGGGAATACCAAGCAGTTTTAACTCTTGCCTCAGGCTCCTTATAGGACAGAGGTTTCACAGTAGGAAGAAAAATCTGAAAAGACCAGAAGTTACTTTCTTCAACTCTCTGTTAGTAAACCAGAAATGTGACTTCAAGAGAATTCTAGGCACTATTTCTGCTCCCCACTCCAGACCGGTGGATCAGATTTTTTCCAGGTGGAGATATAGGCCATAAGAGCTCTAGCATTTTCCCAAAATGGACTGACTTTATTTGAAATAGAATTTTGGGGAGTTCAAGTCCAAGAGCATACTAGAAATTGATGGAGACTTTTCTAATAAGCAATTACGAGGAGGTACATACTTTCATAAGAACAACAAGCTAAATCATAGGCCAGCTAGTTTACCAGATACAAGAGAGGAGAAAGACAACAAGATGAGCCAACCTAGGTTCAGCAAACACTCAAATACAAGCTTCAAAAATTGCCTTAGTGTAGAGCTCCAAATTTAATTGAGTCTGGCTGTGGAGCAAGTTGTGCCCAAGGTATTGTTGAAAGCAATATCTGGCAATTAGGGTAGCCTAGCAGCTTTATGTGATACCAACAGAGACAGATGGCTTAGCAAAAAGGTCAGGAGAGAAATAGTCCAGGAGAACCCTGTTAAAACTTCTGTTATCCAAGGATGACTGTTCTTGTGCTTAAGATTTTGCTTTCTGAGAAACAACATCAAAGCTTTCATGCTCTGGTAGAAATAGGCTTCATTAACTTCAACAAAATTGTTCAGGCAACTTGATGAATAAATAAATAAGCAAACAAGAGCAAGTTCTGAAAGTATGAGGGGGTGAAGTGTCAATATTTAGAATCATTGTCCAATTTTTAACCAAAAATTGTGAAAACTAAAAAAAGTAAAAAATGTAGGAAAGAACCATATATAAACCAGACAATAGAAAGTACAAATGAGTACAACCAGATGTTAGTTTAACAAGGACTTTAAAGCAGTCATGTTCAAAGAACTAAAAGAAACCATAAAGTAGTTAAAAAAGATACAACAATATCTTATCAAATACAAAATAATAAGAAAATTAAAAATTGTAAAGAACCTCAAATCAAATGAAAATTTTAGGAGTTGAAAACTAGATTGAAATGAAAAACAAATTACTAGAGGTAATTAAGAGTATATTTCAACTGGTAGATGAAAATTTCATTTAACCTGAAGATAGATCATTTGAGAGCATTCAATTGAAGAACAGAAAGAAAAAAGAATGAGGAGAAATGAAGACACCCTAAGAGAACTGGGAGATCACTAAGCACACCAACACAAACAATGGGAAAAAGAGAGAGTGAGGGAAAAATGTAGAAATAGTATTGAAAGAAACAATGGTTCAGATATTCCCAATTTGAAAAACATATATATATATATATATATATATATATATATGTTTCTCATATATATGTTTCTCATATATATATGAAGCTCAATTTACTGAGTAATATGAACACAAAGAGACCCACTCACTCAGAGAAATCATAATATTTCAAAGGCCAAAACAAAAAGGAGATAGTGAAACATTAAGTGAAAAAGGAATCAAATATAAAGGGACCCCCCCCAAATATGATTAAGAGCTGATTTCTCTTAAGAAACAATGGAAGTCAGAACACAGTGGGATGTCAAAGTTGTGAAGTTTGGCAGAGATCCTTATATTCAAGAAAACTATCCTTGAACAATAAGGGTAAAAGAAAGACATTCTCAAATAAACAAAAACTGAAAGAACTCATTGCTATTAGATCCACCTTATAAGAAATTCTAAAAAAAATTTTATTGACTGACCATTGTAACTCAAGATTGACACATACACATATATGCATGTATGTGTCACCAACCTGAAGAACATTAAAGTAAGAAATTATAAGAGCATAAGTGTATCTCTATTCTTTCTTTCTCTCTCTCTCTCTCTTTCTTTCTTTTCTTCTTTTTTCTTTCTTGTGGTACTGGGGATTGAACCCAGGGGCATTCTATCTCCCAACTACACCCCCCGTCCTATTTTTTATTTTTTATTTTTGAAACAGGGTCTCACTATGTTGCAGAGGGCCTCACTAGGTAGCTGAGGCTGGCCCCAAACCCAGATCCTCCTGTCTCAGCCTCCCAAGTACTGGTTTACAAGGGTGCACCACCATGCCCGGCATCTCTTAACTTATTTAAAAAGAAATTATATAGAACAACATAAGTATAATTGTATTGTTGAGCCATAACATATAAAAATGTAATATATTTGACAATAACAGAATACAGGAGGTGGGTAAGAGCAATGTTGTATTGGGTTAAGGAAATTAAATCAGAATGTAATTCAAATCCAAAAGAATATGTGAAGAGAACCAGAAATCATATATAAGATTACGAAAAAACTCTACAAATATATATTTGTTCTCTTTCTTCTCAGCATCTTTAAAATTATATAAAGGGGACAGGCATAGTGGTGCATGTTTATGATCTCAGAAATTGGGGAGCTGAGACAAGAGGATCATAGGTCAAAGACTAGCATGCGGTAACACGGTAAGATCCTGTTTCACAAAAAATAAAAATGTCTAGGAATGTAGCTTACAAGTAGAATGCCCAGGGTTTCAATTCCCAGCACTACAAAAAAAATTGTATAAGGAGATAATTATATAAACTATAGCTAAAATTATGTAAATTAATAATTATAATAATATGTTAAAAATTTATAATATCTTTAGATATATTACATATAAAATAATAGCACAGAATGGGGAGAGGGAATTGAGTTGTATGGGAATAATATTTCTATATTATACAGTCTTGTGTTGCTTAACATTGAGCTACATTTTAAGAAATGTGTCATGAAGGGATTTTTTTCATTGTATAAACAACACAGAGTATAATTGTACAAATTGAGATGGCTGTGCTATTTCTAGTTGATATGATCTTATGGGACCACTGTCATATATGTGGTTCATCATTGATTTTGAAAAGTCATTGTGCAGCACATGACTATCTTTGAACTAAGTAGAAATATGAAATAGTATGGCAAAGATGTATATAGTAAGCTATAGAGGAATCACTAAGAAAATAACTAAAAAATAGTAATTAAGTCATTAGAAGGTTAAAATGCTACATTGGAAATTAGTATTAAACCAAAGAAAGCAGTAAAGGAGAAATAACAATGAAAAGACACGATACATATAGAAAAAAAGTAAATTGACATTTACTTCCTACTATTTCAATAATAATATTAAACTTGAATGTACTGAACAATCCAATCAAAAGGTAGAGTTTGCCAGAGTGGACAAACAACAAAACAAGATCCAATAAGTTCTGTCTAAAGGAGATATACTTTATATTCAAAGATACAAATAGATTGAAAGTATAAGAATGAAAAAAGAAATAACACAAATGGTAACCATAGGAAAGCTGGAGTGATTATATTAGAATCAAGCAAAATACATGTCTCAGTTATCTTTTTTCCATCCCTCTGACCATAATACCTGACAAGAACAACTTAGAGGAGGAAAGATTTATTCAGGCTCACTGTTTTAGAGGTCCAGTTTACAGCCGGCTGTTTCTAAGGCAGAAACTACAGCAGGATGCTTCGCAGAGAAAAACTGCTTTCAGCTCATGGTGGCCAGAAAAAGGAAGAGGGTGAAGGGGAGAGAGAGAGAGAGAGAAGAGAGAAGAGAAGAGGAAAGAGAGAAAGAGAGACAGAAAGAAAAGAGAAAAAAAGTGCCCAGGGAAAGATTTGTCCCTAGGTTCATACCCCCAATGACCTATTTTCTCCAGCTATGCCCATCTCTGAGCCTTCAGAGGTGAGCGCGTGCACACACACACACACACACACACACACACACACACTCACACACACATGTATTAGTTCTTGTTAAATACCTAACAATATTGTCTAATAGCAATAAAACAATGATAAGAGTTGGAGATTCCAATGCCCCATTCTCAGTAATGGGTGGGAAAACTAGACTGAAGGTACATAAGGGATCAGATAACTTGAACACCACTATACAGAAAGTTGCTCCAGCTCTCCAGAAAGTTTACTAGAATAAATATTGGCATATAGATCCATTGAACAAAACCAAGTACCAACAAATAGCTTCTCATATATAGTCAATAAACTTTTAACAAAGGTATCAAGATGATTGAACGGGAAAAGAATAGTCATTTCAACAAATGGTGCTGGAATGATTGGATATCCACATACAAAAGAATGAAGTTGGACCACTTCCTTATACCATACCACAGACACTTATAAAAAATACTGTCAACCAAGAGCAACTTAAAAATGAATTTCACATTAATACAAAATTATAATATTATAAATAAAAAAAAGAGCCTGTTTGTTTATATTGTCTCGGATACAGTTCATTTTAGGCCATTGCCCACTTTTAAATATGGCTTTACTATTGTTAGCCATTCTTTATACCCATTCCTATGAAGATTCAGGGAAATGCAATGTAATATTTTCTTCCTAGTCCTGCTAATGTAAGGCAGATAGTATTTATTTAAGTTCAATCAGCAAGGTGGTTTCACATTGGTTGTCTAAATGGTTCATTGTTCATGTTTCCATTTTTTGACATGGAAGGTTGAAAACACCGAGGATTGTGTTAGAATAAAAACATGTAATATCTAGGGCAATGAAACGAAGGACTATGTTATCAATTATTTCACAGAACATTTAGAACATGGTAAAAGAATTAACTCACATTGATTGCTCGATCCATGATGATTATTTTCGAATGGAGCTTTGGATTTATCAGAACAATTAGTTTTTATTTTATTGTAAATTAATTTATAATTATATTTATTTGTATGGTACAAAGTAGTGTTGTCTGTACCATAATATTCAAGGTACTTGTATCTCTGTGGTATATTTCTTGATAATCCATAACTATGGAGTTATACATTCTGTTTTTTAATTAATAGCACTTATTACCTCTCTAGCTTCTTCTAAAGAGTAGTAACTCATGTAATCAACTCTTGTATCCACTATTATGTATTAAAAGTGAAATACAACTATGAGTCAATTTCAATATCATCCTTTAGTTTAGGCATACTTATAGAGTGAAACCTATCAACTTCTCTTTCCTGCTATAAAATTTGCGATCCTCAAAATGAAATGTTCCAATTGTTACACTTTTAGTTCTTTGGCTCAAAGTATATAGAATTCATTTAAGACAATTTTCCATGTAAACACAAACTACTATAACAGAAAAAAAAACAAAATAAAAGTGTCTAAGTGAAGTTTACATTAAACGCTAATTATAGATTTTTATAGATGTCCTCTATATAGGATGGTGGAAAGGGAATGAAGTTCACCTAGACACACACACACACACACACACACACACACACACACACACACACACACATCCCAGAACATAGTCTATTATATTTTTAAAAGGAAAACATAGTCTATTTGTAATACTATGTTTTCATTCTGTAATGTACATATATGTATAAGTATAATCTCCCTCCTTTGGTTTTCAGAGAATGGTAACCTAATATTTACTGAGTTTCTACTTTATGGCAGTAGTAGTTTAATTCACTGTCACAAGGCCTATGTCATTCACTTCATTTCATTATGTAGGCATTGTACTATCTCATATCATCGCAAGAAGGATGAGTTCAGTACAATAAGATATTTTGAGAGAGAAAGCAAGAAAGAGGGAAAGACCATACTTACATAACATTTATTGGGGTACATTGCATCTTTTATCTTTAATAATTATTAATCTCTTTTATGCTTAATTTATAAATAAAAATGATACATATAGTGTTAGATACTATTCATGGTTTGGGACACTCATTGGGGTCTTGGATGTATCTTCCACAGATATGGGAGGGGATACTACAGTATTCAAAATGCAGGACAGTAACATCCATAGATACAAAATATAAAACAAGTGCTCAATAAAATAGAAAACAGATATTGAGAAGATAGAATATATGTTTAATAGGAATTCCAGAGGGAGAAAATAAAGAATGAGAGAGAATGCCATGCAAAGAGATCACAGTTAGTACTTTTTCTAAAATTTTGAGTCCTTGGCTTCATGTATTATATTGCTTCACAAAGAAGTCTCAAAAACAACCAAAGTAAAAGCCTCAGATTGCCTACAAAGAAACGGCAATTAGACTTTTACAGAACTTCACAAAAAGTAATAAAAAAAGAATGCAATAAAACTGTACCTTCAAAGTTCTAAGAGAATATAAGTAGTAACTTTCAATTTTAAAATCTGCTAACCTATAGGCAAGAAAAATGTTAAAAGAATAAAAAAAATATTTTCAGGTTTACTAAGCCAATAGACATCAGTAGAGGAGTGTCAAAAAGACATACATCAAACAAAAACCAAAACAACCCTCCCCCAAAAAGCCCCCCCCCAAAACCGAAATTGACTCCATAAAAATGATCTGCATAAAAGAATGACTATTGAGTCCAATAAATGCATGCACACATAACATTAAAAAGACATCTTAATTGCACTGATTTTATAAAACAATAATAAAAACCGATGGGAGTTTGGGCAAGAAAGCCGAGATAGATTTAAAGAACTGTACAAAAATAACATGTCCTTTTATTGTTTAAAATGAAAATAGCAGTGTAGATTTCCTGTTTATGCCTACTCAACTATTCACTGATTGATTCATTTTATGAGTATTGACTTTGCACTGTGTTTCAGACATGCAGGAACATTTCATAACACTGAAGAAAAAAAAAATACCTGCCATTACAGAGTTTACATTTTAGTGAGTAGAGTCAGGAAATAATTAAAATACATACAGTACTTTCATCAGTGATGAGTCTTTCTTGGGGGAATGGGGGGGTAAATAGTATTATAAGGAATTGCAATTTCTATGGTGTGATCAGGTAAGGTCAAAATGGGAGGTGATGTTTGAGCAAACACTGCAAGATGTAGAAAAGGGAGACACATCGAAATTTAAAAGCCTTTCACTAAAAGGAAGCAAATGTACAGCTCCAACGATGAGATGGAAGCATGCCAAAAATGTTTGAAAATAACAGCAGCAACAGGAATCTAGTGTGGCTAGAACAGAAAGAGTGAGGAGAATAGCAGATAAGACTAGCAAGGCATGGTAATGCAGTGCCAGAAAGTCCAGGATGAGCAGGCATTGCAAAAGCTGTCTTTTACAGGGAGTGAAAACAGAGTTGGTGGGTTTTGAGCAGAGGAGAGATATAATTTGCACTACAGTTTAAAGGGATCTGCAGCAGGGCAAGGGTGAAAAGAAAATTGCTTTGCTGTAATCATCCAGAGGAAAGATGATGGTGATCTGTATGTGGCACTGGAACAGGTGAGAAGTGTCTTAAGCCTGGATGTATTTTGAAGATAGAGGCAGTAGGATATCCAGACAGGTTTGTTCTAGAGTATGAGAGGAGAAAAGTGGCCAAAATAACTAAGTTTCTTGGCCTGAGCAATAGGAAGAATGTAATCAACACTCAGCTAACACTCACTGCGATGGGAATCACAGGAAAGAGAGAGAGAGAGGGAGAGAGAGAGAGAGAGGGAGGAAGTTTAGAGGGAGGATAGACTGGAAGAGAAAAGATCAGGGGCTCAGTTTGAGATAGGTGGAGGTGGAGATAATTCTTTAAGATTGATTCCATGTTTGGTATCCTCGAATACAAAAATTTTAGTAAATAAAATCAACTTCATTAAAAATATGCATATAGTTTTCCAAATATATTCAGATTAGCATTTGCTTCAGAAACACTCTCACTGCCATCAAACAAAACAACTGACCACAAAATTTAGAGGAAGGAAGAGTTATTTGCTCACAGTTTTTCGAGATTTCAGCGTTCTGTCCATGTGATTGGGATCTGCAGAGCTCAGCCCATGGTGGTGGAAGCAGAGACAGGAAGAGAACCGGGCTCTGCTATCACATATGGAGGCTGGAAGCAGAGAGCTCAAGCGAGAAAATTTAAAGACACAAGCAGTCCCTAAGATTGCACCTTCAGGGACTCACCTTCTCCAGCCACACTTTACCTGCCTAGGTTACAATCCATTAAATCTATCACAATGGATTTATCCACTGACAAGATCACAACCCTCATGATTTAATCACATCTACTCTGAATATTAATACATGAGCCCTGCAGGGGACATTCTATATCTAGCCATAACAGTATTATTTTTTTGAATTTAATGAAGATGACAAAGAAAGGGTGAAGGGGGAGGACAAGTGAAAGGGTTACAGGGAAAGGCAGAGAGTGAAAGTCATCAGCTTCAAAGTTCCATCCCTGAGCTCCCTCAGACCACGTGACTGAGTGCTATTTCCTTCCAAGTCTGAGACCCAGGTCTATGGGTCTCCATTTTTGAAGAACTAGATTTTGATAACCCCAATTATTTGCATTTTCTCCTCTAATCCAAGGTAGCAGTAGCTGTTATCTGTAGTTATTCTCGTTGTTTTTCATTTTCTCTCCCAAATCCTTTGTAATAAACCTCTTATATTTAATTTTGTTTTTAAAAATGTAGTTTGTTTCATGTTTTTTATAATTTTATTAGAATACAAACTCATCACGGTACAAAAGAATCACACTCATTTTCATTGTCTATATCACTCTGAACTACATTATGGTGTGAGAATACAATGCACCAGTAAAAATATATTAAGACAATAACAATAACAACAACAATACAGTCATCAGTTCACAATAGCCAAATTATGGAACCAACCCAGGTTTTAGTTAATAGGTGAGTGGATAAAGAAAATGTAGTAGATACACACTATGGAATTCTACTCAGTCATAAAGAACAAAAGTGTGTCATTTGCAAGAAAATGGATGGAATTAAAGAATATTATGCTAATTGAGATCAGTCAGTCTTAGAAGATCAAGGGTTGTATGTTATCTTTCACTTGTGGAAGCTAGAGAGAAAACAGGAAACACAAAGGACTTTAAATAACGTGCAGAGATATGAAGAGGCATGGAGGGGAGTGGGAGGAGGCAATTAAGGAGGAGAAGATGGAGGACTGATGAAGGAAACTGTTCAAAAAATACTAAGGCAACATGCGACGGTATTACTACCAATTTCACTAATGTGTGGGGAGGGAGGAATGGGGAGTGTGGTGGGGCATGGAGGAAAATACATCAAAAGCTTTGTACATGTATGCTTTTATCTCATTGAAACTCATTATGATGTATAATAAAAATACGCTAATAAAATAAAAATATACAGTTATCAACTTTCCTCATTGGAATTAATGAATAGATAATTTGTGTAAAGGGCACATTGCATTTTATATCAATGGTATTATAGATATTGAAATATTTGGGGCCATGATATAACAACTATGTTGAAACAATAGATAGAAATTTAAATTGAGTTTTTAAACTTTATTTCTTTTGCAAATTTTGGCCTATACACTGTTTTAACATAGTATAGAGCTCACATTTTCCTAGTGACACACAGTATTTTGAATAGCTCTCAGGAGTTGAAATGCTATATGGTTTTACATTTAAATGTAGATTTTTGAGGGGGAAGACATCTCTTCTTGCTGTGGAACTGAGTGTTTAATTTCTTTGAAGATGATTTAAAACTCCTTTTATTTAGCTAAATCTATCTTTTCTATGCAATTTTGAAAGAGTTCTTGAGTTCTTGTAAATCTACATTCTCCTCTTATACACCAAGTTAAATTATGCCAATAAAGAATTATTCCCACTGAAATAGTTAATCCTTCTGGATGGACTATAAGTATTAGAATTATATGGATTGCTGTTTGGGACCAGTGTGGAAAGATAGCATTAAGAAAACAGTATGTCACAAGTTATGGGACAAATGGCTATGCCTACATAGAAATTATAGTGAGTTTCCAATATACACAAGACTTTGTTTAAAATCTCTCTATGGTGATCTGTCATGCTTATAGTATCCTTTTAGTAAACAGAATGATCATCCATTTGATATCATAAGAATTGGTAAAAATTGAAAGCAATAATCCAATAAGCTCTCTATTTTCCCTTTCTGACATCAAATTCACCAATTGTTTCTGCTTTCAACTAGTTAATCAGTTAAACACATTGTTACATAGATTTAGCAGCCTAAACAGCCTGTATTTTACTTGTGTTTTATTTTCACACATTTTGTATCATTTGAGGGGGAGGAATTATGATTGTGATTTAAAGAGATCTCTATGGTCTTAGTCATCTTAACCACATGAAAGAAATTCTCATTTCCATATTTCTCATCCCTGTTTACAGAGATAAGATCCTCTGGATCCATAGGTAGTAAAAATGACCTGCAAAAACAATGTGAACCAGGCACATCAGTTGCAGTGGGTGTCATTGACTACCTATCCAGCAACCATTCACATCATTTTCCTTCTTAATAAAAGTAGATTTTTATGTATTTTAGGCAACAAACTTTTCCAATGAAAAAAGATATGTGAGGCAAAACTTACAAAGATATAAGCCCACAGATGCCGCAATATTTTTGTAAGAAAGAAGACAACATGGCAAAGCCTGTGCTACAGAGGAATAAGACACTGGGCCCTTGGGCCTTGATGAAGTAGCAGAGCCATTGCACTAATCCCACCTCCCCAATTTCCCTTATTTCTGGCCTCTTCACATATGAGATAATTGATGTTTGAACTGCTTTTCATTAGGTACTCTTTGCTAAAACCAACTTATATAAAGTTTATTATGTGATTGAATGTATTGTAATTGATGATTTGTTATCTACTGATCACAGGGTACACGGTCAACCATTTTTTGTTCTTGTTATTACTGTTGTTGTTTTTAAATTTTCCTACTGGAGATTAAACCTAGGGATATTCTCCCTCTGAGCTTCACTCCCAATGTTTTATATTTTACTTTATTTATTTTGAAATGGTCTTGATAAGTCACTGAGGCTGACCTCAAACCTGTGATCCTCCTGCATCAGCCACCCATATACTGGGATTATTGGTGTGTGTCACCACTTCACAGGGCCAGACTTATGGCCAAAGCTGTTTATACTTCCTCTGTTGTTCATATGCAACAAACATGTTAGAAACCAACCAAATATAGAATTTCACAACTATTTTTTATTTCTGTCTGGTAAAGGCCATCCTCACCTAAAACCCTCCTACCACTATAGTGACAATGGTCTGAGCTATGCTTTCTTCTTACTTCTTCTGACCAAACCTGGTGCTTCACTGCATGGCCCTACATGATGTAGCATGCCTTTTTCTCTTAAAATGTAAGCAATAAACTCTTCTTTCAGTTGACCTCCTCCTGTTGTCACTCAGTCTCTCTATCTATCCCAATAGATTGAGATGGAACAATTGTGACAATTTACATAGCAAGCAAAATGGCCCAGTGCTGCATGAGGAGGCTTACTTCTAGACTGATCTTGGTTTACTAGCTGGGCTCATCAAACAGTGAGTGCTCTCTGGCAATACTGGCAGTGACTGGCACTGACACCTTAGCCAGTCCTGCTTAGGTCTGCATTTGCTGCATACAGCCAGGGTATCCCATGGGGTTTCAACCTAAGTTGCAAGACAGCATCTAAGGCCCATGCCTCTGTGGCAAACCTCATTTAATGTAGTTTTATTTTAGTGAAGGTTTAGCCAGCTTCTGGGAACTATAACTTGATCTACTAGGTCTCTTTTGTTGCCCTACCCTCCAGCAGATGGAGTCAATTAAGTTGGCTGGTGAATACAAGAGAAAGGCTCTTTAAAGTGAATGAAGAGAGGCTTCCTCTTGAAATACTAGGGCAAGAAGTACTTGAAGAATTATTCTTTTTATCTACAGATCCGAAAACACAGAAGTAAGAAGAGTTGCTTGACCAGGTCTGGTTCTTTTCTCCCTATAATGAATTATTGCACTGGTTTGCCCTGTTAGAGGGTGTTTCTGCACAAAATTCAGACCCATGGACTTACAGGGGCCACTGGCCATGCAGTGTGGGTGTACTCCTCATAGAAAATATGGAAAACTCAAGGTAGTTTTGATTTGCATCTCTCTGATTGCTAATGATGTGGAACATTTCCTCATACATTTATTAGCCATTTGTATTTCTTCTTTTGTGAAGTGTCTATTTAGATCTTTTACCCATTTTTGATTGGGTTATTTGCTTTCTTAACTGTAAGTTTCTTGAGTTCTTTGTATATCCTAGATATTAGACCTCTATCCGAAGAATAACTGGCAAAAATCTTCTCCCACTCTGTAGGCTCTCTGTTTAGGTTCTTGATAGTTTCCTTCGCTGCACAAAAGCTCTTCAGTTTAATGCAATCCCGTGTATTGTATGAATAAAAATTTTAAAAAAATATATGAAAAAAAAAGAAAATATGGAAAACAAAAACTTAAATGTTGATTCACAAGCAAATTTGTTTCTTGCCCTGCTGTTGCCATAGCTTGCCCCCTGACTTGGTAGAATAATACATATCCCATTCACAGAAACTGGAGGTTCCATGCATGGTGAAAAAGGAAAAGGAGAAGGAATATTTTGTTCCTATTCCCCTGAAGACATCCATGAAGTTTTGTCAGCTCATCAGATATTATAAATCCCCCAGTCAGTGTGCTTGAGTGCTTTTAAGTCCTGGTGCTTTTAGATGTTCTATGGGCCTCCTTCTAAAGCAGAATTGTTACAAAAGGTTGAAAGATAAAGCTGAAGCTAGTGTAGCTTTCCTGAATATAGATGCTCACTCCTTTAAGGTTGATTGTGATATTCTAGCAAGGGAGGATGCTGCTCATAGCAATGGCCATTCAGGACCACCAAGTTTATCATATATCCAAAGGGGGAAGAAAGGTGTGTGAGAAATAGGTATGATTGTCATATATTTTATGAAAATATTGAGTGGGGTAAAAGGACAAAAAATGTGATGAGGCCTGCAAGGCTTTTTTGCACAGTGACTTAGCAAGGTGACAATATCTAAATACTTAATAAGTAAGTATAGCTTCTATCTGGGAAGAACATTCTAATAGAGGACTGATATATAATATTTAGGATGTACATGCTCCTGGATCCTTGGGATGAAACGACAAGTAAGAGATGAGATTCAGAAGAATAACTATTAGTATAAGGGTCAAATGATAAAAGGTACACCAAACACTTAGCACAGTGCCATGTATGTAGTAAGCAAGGGATAAAGAATACTTAATATTTCTTTATCCCATTTTCCTGGAATATAGTCTTGGTATTATTTTAATCTACTGCATAGAGGAGTTCACATTTTCTGTGCAAAGTGGCTCATCATGACCTAGCAACTCACGTTGTCTTAGATTCAACCTTCTGAAACTTTTCCTCCTGTCATTCATATGATAATGCTGACATTCGCAGTTAATAGATGAGCTTTTAATTTCACCAATGACATTTATTATACTCATTAAATAAAATGAAAGCCTTTTTAAAATCTACAAAATTTTCTAATGACTTCACCTGTTTATGAGTCAGGTATATATGTTAATATCCCTAACCACTACTATATTATGATTGAAATTGTTAAGCAAAAAATGTGAAACGTGGAAAGCCGTCCAAGACATGTTAAATGAAAAGAGCAGGTTGTCAAACCATATGTAGAGTACACATTATTTAAAAAACAAACAGTATGTATTTATGCATGCATGAAAGGATGATAAAATGGTCTTGACTGGGAATTTCAGAGCTGATTTACTGGAGATGAGAAGAATAGTTTTTAAATTGTTAAGTATCTCCACATATACATTGAAGTGCTTGACCATCAATGTAGCTTATACAATAGGGTTGGCAAAAAAATTCTCTTAGGATTAATCTATTATTCACAAGTCTGGGCTACATAACAAACTAGAAAGCTAAGAGTTTGCGAGAACAGTCAAACTGTGAGTGTTTGGAGTGATACCTGTATCCTGTTGAGAAGGAGCAGGAGTAAGTCTTCCCAGTCTTGAAGCCAGATGAAGCATACTTTAGAAGAATTATTTAGGGGTGGAGGTAGCTGTGTCCTCTGGGATTTTTATAATATAAGGCCTACCATGTGATTCCTGACTTAAGGGATCCATGGCAGTAGAGAAAGAGACAGAATTATACTGCTAGAGTTTCATGGTCAAAAGATGTATGTACATGCAGACCTCAAAAGGAAGCCTGAGGGGAAGCTTCTTCAAAGGCATACAATCCAACAAGACCACTTATAGGGAAAAAGAGTCCCATGTTAAGGTGGAACATCTGCATACTGGGGCAATGAGAGAAGCTATCACCTGCATCACAGAAACTCTAGCCAGAAATCTCCAAGAAGGTAGTCTAAGTATGAAAAAGCTTTCACCCAGGGCCCCCATACAAATGATAACCATATCAGTCAGCAAGACCTCTTATAACTTAAACTTCTACTTTTCCTGCTGTATTTATGGAAAAGATTGAGGAGTCCTGCTTGCTAAAAGGGAGGGGTAGAGGAACAAGATGGTTAAATACTAAAAGGTTAACTGTGCCTACATAGGAAGACAGGGAGCATTGCTTTTGCTGGAGTTTTATGATACTGTGTTAAAGGATACTTTTAGAAAGGTAAAACCAGGATCATATGCAAAATGAAATTGTATCTAAGATTATATTTTATTTTTAAGTTAATGAGGAAGGTAGTATCATAGTAGGTACACACTTCAGGAGTACATATAGCAAATGCTTTCCTGTGATCTTGCATTCTTTGTCATGGACTTATGCACATAAAAAGGGTCAGATAAGTGCTAAGGACAGTGAATACAGTAAAAATTTAGAGGTAGGAAATATTCCCTGAAGGCAGATAGACCTGGTCTCCCTTTAGAACAGTTACAGTTCAGGAATTAAGAATGGGATTAAGAGTGGCTTCAAGATAAGCAGAGGAAAGACTGGGAGTGATTCTCAGTCAGCAGAAACATTTAAAATAGATACTTGATGATCATGTTTCCTGGGACCAAAGAAATATTTAGCTACATTGAGCTGAAGGTTTTAGGAGTAATATGAATTAATGTAAAAAGTGTGGGTGAGAAGGCTGAGGTCTGCTGTGCTCAGCATGTTACTCCTAGCCCCAGCTAGAGCATCTGGCATTGAGTATATAATTAATAAATATTTTTTGTATGAATGGCTGTTTACATTATTCTGAAGTGAAAAAGGCCACTGAAGCTTGGGATCAGCAAAATGAGCAGCATGATATATTAGAAATACTATTAGCACAGAATGGTAAGAGGCATTGGAGTAGAAAAGGTATGAAATACAGAGAGCTTGAAATGAGGGTGGAGGACTTTGGATATGTAAAATAAAATAGTAGGTATGAGCTCCGTTATAAAGATAGGATTTATGGGCAAGGTTGGTGTACACAGAGAGAATCTAAGGAATGCAGAGATGAAAAACCTTAATGCTAACTCCATATTTTTAGTTCATATCAAAGAACTCGTATTGAGAACAATATTCTCACTAAAGTTCCCAGGATTTGGACACAGATAACTGTATTTTGTTTTTGTAAGCACGCAAATAAAGCTCACAGGTTCATCTTAAGGCAGAATTTTAAAGTTCTTGTTGTTGTCTTTCTTTTCTGTATACTATTGCCATTTTTATTTTGATTCCTCCCTTTTCAATTGAACAGGGCCTCTCCCCTTTTACCGTACATTTCTTTATAAACTGAAAAAGGACTGTGTCTTAATTTGGGTTCCTCCAAAAGACAGAGCCAGGGCCAAAGTTCTCCTTGATAGTTATTTATTTTATAACTGATCCTAAAGGACAGCTGTCAGGGAATAAGAACAGTGAAATATTAAAATAGGATTGAAGACCACTTTTAGGATGCATCGGCCACCTATTGTTTTAGTTTTTTCCTGTGAACAACTGGAACTTGATTTTGCAGGGGACTTTTGAATTGTGTAGAATGCATTTAAGAATTTTCAAGGCACAGAAGAAATAAACATGTATCCCTAGCTTCCTTTTTCCCATTGACCAAGGGTTATCCTATAGGGCATTAACTCCTTTGCATGGAAGTTTGCACACTGAGATACTGTTTCAGTAAGCATTGTCACCACTGTCACCCAAACACCTGACACACACAACTTTAGAGGAAGGAAGACTTACTTGCTTAAGACTGTGGAGAGGTTCAGAGGTCATAATCCATTTTTGGGCTGGCTTCTGTGTATTACCTCACGGAATCCTGGCCAGGAGCAGAGAGAGCAAGGGGAGGGGTTGAGGGCCATATATATTCCCCAAGACCATGACTTCATGGACCCTTCCCCAGAAACCAAGTCCCTCCTCCAACATGGCTGCATTGTTTACCACATAAGATCCAGGGGAGTTCTAAATGCAAACTATAAGAGCTTTCTGAGAGGTGTTCTGCAGTTTATGAAAGTGGTCAGGTTAGGAAAGTTGCGGGGCAGAAGCCAGGAATTATGTGACACAGCTAAGGTGGCATGTAGTCAGATTTCTTCTACACAAAGCTGGACATTCTGAGCACCTTCAAGACAATGGTCAGAGTGAGTAGGTGGGTTGAAAGGATGTGAGCTGGGCAAAAAAAAAAAAAAAAGGTGTTTGATAGAGTTTGCTCCTTGAACTTGTACTCTATATTAATCCTAATTTATCACACAGCCTTCAAAGTGGTGGCGGGTTATAATATTTAGAAAGGACTTCCCGTAGGAGAATCAGGATAGCATATTTTGTGGATATCAGCCAGCTTTGTCTTTACCCATTCCAATACTTGTTTAATGGTTCATTAGCAAGAGCATATTAATAAGGATGGAGGCAGTGCATAAGTTGCCAACAGGGGGCTTTATCTGCTGCCACTTTCTCTGGATGGTCAGTCTGCCAGTGTTAGACCAATGCTCACTAATATGTCTTCTTTCAAGAGACAAACCAGTGCCCTCATGGAAGGTTGATTATATCACACCTTTCCTACTTTGGAGGAGCAAAAATGCAATTATATTTGGGGTTATTGCAGTCTTTTGATATGACTTCTTCTTCCTCACCTATAGATCTGTCATCATGGCCACTATATATGGGCTTGTTACAATATGATAGTCTTTTTTGTTTTTTTAACATATACCTTTACTGGTGCACTGTAGTCTCACATCATATGAAGTTCAGAGTGATAGGAACATATATGCACACAGGACTTGGTGAGCTTACCTCAATATCATAGTCTTTAACACATCTTTGATAAATGTACAGATCATAGGTGATTCAGCCAAGGATGTGGAATTACTTCTGATTTGTTACCTTGGCAAAGGGGGATAGGTACAATATAAGGCGTTTCCACCTGCTGTTTCATATGGCAAGTTCTCTTATTTATAATTTAGGGAAGAAAGTAAGATTTCTGCCAGCTTCTAAATACATCCATTCCAGCCGGGCAACCAGGGACTGGAGATGCAATTACAGGGTGGGTCTGTGGACTGTGAGGTGAACTGGAGCCAGAATTCCGTTTGCCCCCATAAGCATATTATCTAACCAAAGTCCATGGTTTTATTTCTGAATACAGGTATCAGGAACAACTCAAACCCTGCAATTGCTTGTATTCCTCAGTCCTGGAATGATCTGTGAATTGCCCAATTCCCAAATATGGTTTCTCAAATGTAGTTGCCAAATATTTTTTTTGGAGGAAGTGAGAGAATGATTGCTGTACATACATATTCAAGATGGCGTCAGAGTCTTTTCCAGAGGATATACCCTCTTCTGCAATCAATGAACTCTGGAAGAAGAACTTACACAGCTCTAGGGTTCATGTGAGAGGTTGACTTCATTATAGCCATTGGCCCTGGCTTTCTGCTTGCCAGTTCTTGATTTTATCTGGCACTACACTCTAGTCAGCTCCCTATCTTTTTCATCCTAGTAACAATGTGGTCTATCCCTTGTCACCATAGTCCCTGTGTTTAAAAACTTGTTGGATTAGAGTTAATTGTTAGCTGCATCAAGATTGTCATTTTCTTTTACCCTTTGAAGGCTTTTAAAACCATAAACAAATGCTATCTTCTTATTTTTATCATTATCATTGTTTACATACCATCCAGTTTCCACTATAACACCATAAACTATTGCTTCACCATCTCCTAGCACATCTCCCTATTCACCAGTAGTGAAAGCCTCAAGCAATTATTATATTGCCATATGTCAGAGGCTATCACCATTTCCATTCCTAACAGCAGTGGGATATTTATTGCTGTCCAACTGGTGTGAAATCTGGCCCTAGAATTTCATCCCGAATCTGTTTTCTAAGGTCACTTATGATGCCAGTTGTTTTCATTTGGGCTCAATTATATAACAGAGCATGGTATGAAGGATTTAGTATAGATAATTTATTTATTTTGGGGAAGAAGCTCAAGGAATGGGAATTGAGTCTGAAAAAAAAAAAAAAAAAAAGAGAGCCAGCCCCAGGTATATTAGTAACCTGTTTCTGGCTGAAGCCAATTGGTACTCAATACTATAATCCCTCAGAAAAGTTCATGGGACAAAAGAAATAGACAAAAATAACTGATATGACTGTGAATGCCCAGCCCTCCCACCTTCTCCATTTTCATTGATCATAGATTTCTTAAAGAGGTTTTTAACTCTCTAGTACTTTGTGCATGCTTTAGAAAATCTAAGTGGATTTCCATAGCCCTTGCAGATAGCAACATCCGACTAGACCTAGGGCAGAAAGTGAAAGATAAGGATTACATTGAGGTTATACCTAGGTTCAGGTGGTTGCTATAGTAATGGCTGGAGTGAAAACATTCAAGATGTGAGATGAAGCATAAGAATGTGTAATAGAGAGTGACATTGGCAAGTGATGTTTGATAGTTGACTGATCTTTCAAAAACTTTTAGTATATACATATGTATTATTATGACTTCTATTTACTAAGTACCATATTCATTGATTTGGAATATAATTGTGAAGGAGACCACTATCCTTTCCATCAAAAAGCTCACAATACAGCACAGTTTTAATAGGGTCAATTTGAACAGTTCACAGAGTTGTGGGAATTTACAACTTAAATATCTATTTCTAAATATGGTCATTTAGAGAAATTGTAAGATATTATGATGGCTTAAATCATCTGGAAGTTCAAAATGGAAATCATAAGATCCATCTCAGATCTACTGAAACAGTGTGATATAGCTCAGAGATTTCTATTTTAATGAGTTATCTGGAAGATTCATATGCACACTAACATCAGAGGTCTGCTGTTTTCAGATCTTTTTCCTGAACAACAACCTCATAAGGTTATATGTGTACCATTGAAAAAATCCTTTGGTGACTCCAAGGTGCTTTTATAATCCCTCCAGAGATATTTCTTACTGTAGCGAGTCTGGGTAGAATTTCCCTCATCCATTGTTTTTATAGTGGCAACTACATACTTACCTTCCTACCAATTGTCTAAGCCTAAAGATTTGATTCCTCCTGTACCAAATGACATGGAATGAAGAGTAACTTTACTCAAAGTTCTTTTCTGTTGAGAGACAAAATGGGGAGAAGGGAGGTATTACAGATACAGTCAGAAAACTCTTAATGAACCATGCCTTGGTGTAATTTCATCCTCTTTAGTGTGGGTGGAAAACTGTGACTTGCTTCTGGCTCATACAATATGGAAAAAGGGATAGAATGTCCCTCCCTTGCCCAGGCTGTATTACATCTCAAAGGTGATGAGATATTACTCTGGTGAACATTTCATTGTGTAAGATTGTCTTAGCAGATTGGACTGTCCCAGCTTTGGAGAAGAGAGATATCAGGATGGGAAATGCCTATGGAGATGGCTGAATGGTAGGGAACTGATAGCTTATAAAATCTAAGGGAGTAAGTTCCACAAGTACGAGGATCCCAATTCTGCCAGCAACCATATGACTTTGAGAAAGACCTTAAACAATCAATGAGATGAGCACTAGTATATATCTATGTTTGTATCCTGTGTGACCCTGCATCCTATGTGACCCTGAGCAGCATACTCAGTCCATGCCCAGACAGAAAATTAATATATATGTATATATATATATATGTATATACATACATATATAGTTATATCTATTATCTATTTCTTCAAATTTTGTGGGTTTCAGTGTCTTGGTATATGTATATGAGTTGAATAATTTTCACTACTGGGTTGTAAATAATAATGCAGTATTGATAACTCAAATTTAAATATCTTCAGGGTGCATTCAGTTTATAGGAGTACATTAAGTGGACAGTGTAAGTCCGGAAGAGTACAGCACCAGCCTAGTGACCATTGAAAACTACCATGCAATGTAACAGTAGACCAATGAAAACACATTTTAACAGATCAGGTTGGAATTGACCTGTGAACTGCCAGTTTCCAAAGTTGC
>PVLC010015359.1:0-37335 GCA_004027655.1 Graphiurus murinus | reverse complement strand
CTCATAATTCTTTTCTATGAATAATAAATTTTATTATTTGGAAAATTTAAGTAACTAGAAATAATTTGATAATTTATTTTCTGACTGAAGCAAGGACTGGAAAAATGTACCCAAGCAACGAGGGCATATATTCAAGACTTCCGAGAATTCTCAAAAAACATATCGGTTTTGCTGGGAAGATGTCAGACCCACACCAGTGAATATAAGAGTGCAGTAAATAACCTGGCACTGAGGGTTGAACGTGCCCAGCGTGAGATTGATTACCTAGAATACCTTCGAGAAGCGGACGCCTGCATAGAATCCGAGGACAAGACCCTGGAAGAAAAGCTACTTCAAGAAGCTGAAGAAGAGAAAAAGATCCGAACTCTGCTAAATGCAAGTAAGAACTGCATCTCTTATTACCTTTTCTAGGAACTGTCACACTCAAAAAGGTACAGACCTGGTGCAGTTAGGAAGTGTGGTCAAGGAATGAGTAAGAACTGGAGGTGGGCTTTGGTGTAACTGTACCTGTGCAGAGAGTGGTTGTCTAAAGGAAAAATACGTTCTCAGGAAGTAGCTTTTCTGTGTGTGTGCGTGTGTGTGTGTGTGTGTGTGTGTGTGTGTGTGTGTGTGTGTGTTACTGGGGATTAAATCCAAAGGCATTTTACCTCGGAGCTATACCTTAGCTCTTCTACTTGTTTTGAAACAGGATCTTTCCCTAGGTTGCTGGGAGTCTTGCTAAATTGTTGAGGATGGTCTTGAACTTCCAATCCTCCTGTCTCAGCCTCCCAAGTACTGGGATTACAGTCCTAGGCCAGCAGGCTTGGAGAGGAAGTAGCTTTTCTTTTTATAGTGAGTTTCTAAAGATCCCGTAGAAGGTCAGAGCTATAGTGTCAGAAGTCAGCCTAGAAGGTCACTTCCCAGTAGACCTTTGTTTGGTCCCAAATCCTTCGAGGGAGAGCAGATTGGTGGATTCTACATCCAGTTCCTTGGAAGTAGGAAGCAGCTTCCAATATGCCAAGTGATAGTCTGAAACTGGAAATGCAACAGCCAATTCTCAGGGCTGGGAACTCTAGTGAATTAATATTGTGTGTGCTGTCTGGGATGGTGATATCCAGGGGACTTGTCTCCAATCTTGTGATCCATTAGAATCACAGGCCATTAAAAATAATGTGTAGTAGCTAAAATTATAATGAAAAAGTATCAGGCAATAAACACACAAGTGAGAAGGAAATTTTTCCATGTATGTGTCCATTTTATTAAAACAACTAGGGAGACAAGTCTCCCACCTCAGAGTCAGTATATTGAAATGTTTTCCCTGCAAATAGGAAGATTTTATTCATATGCTAATTATATCTGACCCCAAATTCAAGAAACTATCTGCAAAAAAAGACATTTGCTGAGTTCCATCATCACCCTAAGGATTTCACATATGTTGTCAATATAATCCTTTTAAGAACTCCATGGGTCATCATAAGAAAGGTCTTCTCTGATCTGACCTTTGAAAACAGAAGTTAGAGAACCTGGAGCAGAGGGCACTTCAAGCCAGGGTGCAACATATGAAAGCGTGGTCTGAGTATATGTAGCACCTTTGATGTGCAGATCTATAAATATGACCGAGTGAAACCTCTTTAGGGCAGATGAGTGTAAAACTAAGTTGAGGAGTTCAGAGGATCCAAATAATAAAAGACCTTGCTCCATGCTGAAGAGGTTTTGTTAAATGTGGCTGGAAAAACTATGGAGAACTATTGAATTATTCTAAGCAGGGGCAAGATAAGAAGGACAAGGGCAAGGCTTGAGAGAGGAGAGCAGTCAGGGGAATACTGCTATAATTTAGGCAAGTAAAGGTGTGAGTGTAAAGGGTCATGGGGCAGAGAAGAACAGGTGGATTTGAGAACCATTGAGAGTTGTAATCCACATGGTATGGTAACAGACAATTAAGAGTAAAGACAAATCAGAGAGATGAGTCTAGGATGCTCCCCAGGTTTTAGGCTGAATGGCTGGTATGAAAAATGTTGGGCTAGGAAACTCAAGAGGATTTGAGGAGCATTTATTACTCCATTATTTTTTTCAGAGCCCTTATATCTTAGTGTAATATCCTCCTTCCTTCCTTCCTTCCTTCCTTTCTTCCTTCCTGCCTCCCTCCCTCCCTCCCTCCCTCCCTTCCTTCCTTCCATTTTTTTTTTAGACTAGCAATTGAACTCAGAGGCATTCTACCTCTGAAATATACCTCCAACCCTTTTTAAACTTTTAAATTGTTTTTTAAATTTCAAAACACAGGGTTTTGCCAAGTTTCTGAGGTTGGTCCTCAAACCTGTGATCCTCTTGTCTTCTCTTCCCTAGTACTGGAATCATAGGTGTGCACCACCACACCAAGCTCTTAGTCCATTTTCTATTGCTATAATTGAATGCCACGGATTAGATAATTTATGAAGAACAGAGGTCTATTTAACTCATGCTTCTAGAGGTTGGGTAGTCAAAGAGTTTGATGCAATCATCTGCGAGGCATGTGGCAAGGGCTATCTTAACATGGCAAAGAGTATCATGTGATGAGACAGATCAAGTGTACTAGCTAGGGGTCTCTTCCTCTTCTTATAAAGCCACTAAAGCAATCACGGGGACCCACTCTTATGAACTCATCTAATCCTATTTACCTCGAAAAGGCCTGGCTTTCAAATACCATTGGCATGTGACTTTGGGCTTTAAGATCCCAACACATGGACATTTGGGGCGATACATTCAAACCCTCTGAAATATTCTAATTTCATTTATTTCTTCACTGTTTATTTTCGAACTCTCCACCTATTATGTCAGCTCTGTGAAAGCCTGGAAACCATTTCATGTTCAATACTGTCTCCAGAATATAATAGTCTCTGTGTTCAGATAAATAACTGTTGGGCAATAACTAAGTGAACAAATAAATAAATGGATGGAGGGTTTGTCAGCAATGGCAAAAGGGATTAGTTAGGCTTTGATAGAAAAAAAGAACATCTTCATGCTGAGTCATAAGAAAAAGAGGAGGGTACTGTATCTATAATATGAAGAAGTTGATCAAGTTGGACAAGTCAGTGATCCCTTTTGACCCCGACATTGTCCTGTAATGAACCATCCTCTGAGAGGGAGAAGCTAAGGGGAAATGTGGAGTAGAAGGAAAGAGAGGAGTGGGGAGAAGGACAAGGAAGGGCAAGCAGAAGATGAACAGAGGCTTCCTACAAAGCTGATGAAGGGATTAGGGGTATAGCTCAGGGGTAGAGCACTTTGTTTGGCATGCAAGAGACCCTGGGTTTGATCCCTAGTACAAAAAAAAAAAAGTAGATGGGAATATTAGGTGCTAATGTGGCCTGAGCCCAAGCCTACACAGTGGTGGTGGTGGTGGTGGGTGCTGAATTGGATTCCTCAGCTTCTCCTATTCCCTGGATACCTCACCTTTTCGGGTCCTGAGGTTACCCCTTTCTACTCCAGTTGGAGCTCAGCAGAGATGCAGACACTGGACTTGATGCTTTTTAAACTCCCACCTCTGGCCCATCATCCTTCAGATGCTAGAGCCTGAAATATTTCCTCTCCCATCTGTGGCCAACGAAAACTTCTTTCTCAACCTCTCCGAGATTGTTGCTTCCATATCCTGCTGCCTCTGGAGCTCTTGCTTGATAATTTTATGATTCAGCCAATGCTTTCTGCCCTCCACTATTTCCACTAGTGCATGGGCTGTGTCAGACAATAGGGGCAGAGGAGTGAGTAGGACACGTCTGCATCCTGCATTCATTGTAGGAGACAAAGGAAGCTTCATTACTGCTTCTCTTGCCTCCTACGATTCATCTGCTCTCATGTACTTTCCCAGAACACAACACAAATCATATATTCCTCTGTACAATTTTTTCTTGTCATTTACTGCTAATTATCAACAACAAAAAAAATCCATTCTATTCTCTGAGCCTTTTATGCAGTGGCCCAAGCTGATCTCAGCTGCTGCTTCTGTTACCCACATGTAGTTGCAATTAAAAAATGTGTATTGTGTGCCAGGGTATACACACACACATATATACACACAAGCATTTAACATATTCGACCACACATGTTTATGTGTATTTAATTCCTCAATCAGACCACGAACAAAGTGGCATTCTCCCTTCTCTATTCAGAGTCCAGGACAGGGCCTTGCATGGAAGAGGCCATAGAAATTGTTTGTAGAAGAGATACTGACAACAGAGGCCCCACAGAGCTTGGTTTAGGGAAAGAGGACCCTATAGACAGGCAGTCACAACCTTGTGATTAGTGCTTCCCTGACCTATTGTTTTCAGAGGTTCTCTGTCCAAGGCTGAACTTTAGAACACTAATTTATCCCCCTACTCTGTGTTGTTTCATATCTTACATACTGTGCCTTTTTTTTTAAATTTTGCTATTTTTGTTAGTAACTATGCCTGTATCTATTTTTCTAATGCTGCACAACAAATTACCATACATTTAGCAGCTTAAAACAATACAAATTTATCAGTTTCTGAGGGTCAGAAGTCCCTGCACAGCTTAGCTGGGTCCTCTGCTTGTGGGGATAGGTCTGAGGCCCATGGCTTCCAGAGGCCTCCCTCTCCATAGACCCCTCACAACATAGCTATTGCTCCTTCAAAGTGGAAAGAATACTTCTTTTTAGTAAGTGCCTTGTGCCTCTTTGAAGACTTCTTAATCTGATCATGGCAGTCCTACCTATAATAATCTTCCTTTTGATTAACACAATATCAACTGATTTAGAACCTTGCTTATATCTGCAAAATCCCTTTCTTTGTCTCATAATGTGGTATAATCACAGAGTGCTGTTCTTTCACATGCTCAGATCCTACCCACACTCCAGTGGAGGGCACTATGTAGGGCATACACAGGGTGGAATCTTGGGTGCCATTTTGGAATTCTGCTTACCACAGTGCCTCACCATGCAACTAATTACTTGAACCTGTCTTCTTCCTGGAAGATACTAATCTTCCTATCATCTAACCATGGCCCACCAGGACTGTGCCAGTTACAGAACTTTCACTAAAATCCTAAAGACTCAAGTCAGCTTCCTTGAGTAGGCAAATACCTTGGGATTACGGGCCAGGGAGAGATAGCCAGGGGTCAGATCACAGGATTTCATCCACACATACTTGAGTCTTAGAGTGTGTCTTTAGAAAATCTCTGGGGATTGGATGGTGCAATTTCCTTGGAAAATTCAACCTTGTGTCAGGAAACTTTCAGGAAATTCTAATATATATTAATCTAAATGGTTATCATTTCTGCTAAGAACATTTCTCAGGCAACTACTAAGGACCAGTTACCAGAGATAATAAGATAAGGTGGCCCTATAGTTAAACTATTCTCTAGAGAGCTCTTCCCAAGTCTTTGGTCTTTATTTTGAGACGATCCCCAAAATGGATGTTTTGGGGTTAAGTAGGATTCTTAGAATCTTAACATTCTCTCCATCTATTTCACATGTATACATAATTTAGAATGCATGTGAGTGAAAGTTACTTGAATGTAAACTAACATTTTAAAATCATTCCAAGTCTTTGGTACTAAAATTGTTATTGCTAAAATAAAATTTTACATTGTGCTTGCCAATGCAAAGACAAGGCACTGTGGCCTCAGACATATGGGTAGAGAATTTATCCAACTAATGTCTTTGAATAGGCTGAGAGTATAGCTCAGTAGTAAAGAGCTTGGCCAGCGTTCATAAGGTCTTGCGTTTGATCTTCAGCTCTGCAAAAAATAAAAATAAATAAATAAAGTCTTTGGAAGATTCTGCAGGCTGCATTCTTGTGTGGATAAAGGTATTAACCTCTTTTTAACTTGTAAACAGCTTTTGAAGAAAAATTCTCAAGAAAGTCAAAACAAGCCATTATAGAAGATTTTATTTTATTTCCTGTTTTAGTCTAGCTCCTTTTATTGCCAGAGTGCATGCAAGTTACCTCAAGTAACCCTCACCCTGCTGAATTAAATAACTCACATCTTTTGTGATGTGATCATGTTTCAAAGAAGAAAGTCTGTTGTTGAATATTTAAACACCTCTGGGATCCATTCAGGTAGATAAATTTTTCATGCCCCAATATTCAAATCCATTAAAATCAAAACAAAAAATAGAAAACAAAACAACTAAACAAACAATCCACTGGAAGCCAAATAAAACATATCTGTGAGCCAACTCCTGAGGTCCATTGAGAAAAATATAACTGATTTATAACAGATGTATTTGCCACAAAGGAGGGAATTGAAGGTACATGTGCAGGTTGTTAAGGTTTGGATATAGACTGTCCCCTAAAAAGGCTCATGTATTGGCATGCAAAAAATGTGCAGAGGTAAAATAATTGAATCATGAAGATTCTAATCTCATCACTGGTTAAGTCCATTGGTGGATTAATAATTTGAATGGATTTATTGGGTAGGCAGGCAGGATGTGGCTGAAGGAGGTAGGTCACTGGAGTATGGCCTTGGGGATTATATATATCCCTTGCCCCCACCTCCACCCTGCTCTTTCTCTCTCTCTCTCTCTCTCTCTCTCTCTCTCTCTCTCTCTCTCTCTCTCTCTCTCTCATTCCCTCTGCCATACCCTGAGTTCCACAGTCATGATCTGAACTGAAATCTCTGGAACTGTGAGCCCCTAAATAAATCTTTCTTCCTCTAAGTTATGCTGTTAGGTATTTTGATCACAACCTGGGAATGCTGACTGAAACACAGGTGTAAGTACAGGAGAGCGTAGGAGTGCTTGTATGTGGAGGTATGCTATATTCACAAGGCCAGAAACACAGGAAGTGTGTGTATAGTTCAGTTTATCCCATGCATTGCCCTGGAAAGTTCATGCTCATAGCACTTTTCTTGCTTTATCCATCTGAAAACCCTGCCTCTATGAGGATACCTCTAGTCCCATTACTAGGGACACTAATGAAAGGTCCAAAATCGTATCAGCTGGTAGCATTTGACTGCAGGCAGTATGAACATCCGTTCATTCTCTCTCACTCATTTCATCATTGATTGAACAAATGTCTAACTGAATTCCAGATATGTGTTGGTCTTGTGCCAGGCATTAGAGACAGAATGTTGGCTAAGGATAATATTCTTGTCCTCAAAATTCTTACAGCTAAATGGAGACGCCATCTAGACAAACCAGAATATCAGCCCAGAGAGGCGACTGCTTTGATGGAGGGACATACAGGGTGTCATAAAAGCACAAGGGATAGGCATTAAGTGGATAGGGTCAGGGTTGCCATGGAGATGGGAGGGACTATGGAATCTGGAGAGTAACCCTCAGATTGAGTTTCAATCATGGAAAAGGGCTAATTAAACAGAGAATAGAGTTAAGGGCATTGGAAGCAAACAAACAACCTGTGGTGGTACAAAGATATAATAGGCCTCTGTGTTTGTGGTGTACGTTATTCAGTAGAGCTCCAGGAGAGGAGGATGTTATGTAGAGGAGAAGAAAGAGCCAGAGAAGAGCTGAGCTTGTGCTAAACTGGCTCACCCTTGCAAGCTATGGAGAGTGAAAATAATGTGAATAGTATCAGCTACTATATATTGTGATTCTTATTATATTCTAGGTAATATTTAAGTATTTTGCATATTGTATTAAATGTTATCATATAATGTCAACAACAATCCTATGAAATAGGTATGATATTTTTTCCTCATTTTATAGAGAAGGAAACCAGACAGGAAAAGTGATTTGTCCAGGATCCACAGCTAATAGATGGCAGAGCTGAGATTCAAACCAAGGCAGGCTGGCTCTTATGCATGCCAAACCTTGCATGCTGTTCTGCTGAATAGTAACCAGCATGGGAGTGTCATGGCTCAGCTGGAGGTACCAGAAAGGTCGTGGTGGCTGCCGGGTTCAGATAGACTGGAAGTAGAGCTGGCTGAGAGAAAATAGGAGGGAGAGACTGAAGATAGCAAAGCCATCTCCAGAGGCATGGGAGGTAGGAGCCCTCTATTCTTAGAGTAGATGCCAGGACCGAGAAGTTCCTAATCTCATTGCAGATTGCACCATGTCAGTTCTCCAGATCACTATTTGAGAATGATTCCTACTCATAAGCAAACTGATTTGTATTTATTTATTTATTTATTTACTTACTTACTTAGTTTGTTCATTTTTGCGTTACTGGAGATTAAACCCAGGGGCATTCTACCTCTGAGCTAAATCCCCAGTCAAATTTTATTTTTACTTTGAAACAGGGTCTCATTAAGTTGCTAAGGGACTTGCTTAATTGCTAAGTCCTGTGAATATGCCTCCCAAGTACTAGGATTATAGGCATGTGTTAACTGCGCCCAGCAAACAGATTGATTTAAATCATTCTATAAAGCCCTGACCAAGAAAGGTCCATTTTCTTCCCCTACCCCCTTGTTTTTTAGTTCTCTGCCTTTTTTTCACTGACTTTTAAACAATGAAACTCCCCCACTTTCCCCCTATTCACTCCCTTTGGTCCTCATCTGACTGGCCATCATATCCAGTAAATTCTTTCCTCTGAATATCTCTCAACTGTATTCTTTCCGCCTGTACTGCTCTCTCATTACTTCTAGTACAGCATCCTCCAAGAAGGTCCTAAGTGACCTTCCTGCTTCTCCTGCATCCCTGTTCCAATGCGTCCTCTTGTATTGCTACCAGGATAACCTCACTAGAGTCACTATGCCATTGCCTTGTGTCAAGCACACCCCTAAAATAACACAAAGAAAGCCTTCTACAACAGGACACCAGTTTAGCTTTCTTTAAATAATTTGTTTTATTTTTCTTGATAAAAGGAATACCTGCTAATAAATAAAATCTATAAATACTGTATGCACTATATTTATTGTATTTACTTTTATTGTAAAAGTAGGTAAGCAGCCAACAAGCAAATATACCAACTTTTAGTATTTCTTAGCCTCACCTTGTGCCACTCTTACCTATCCCTGATGTTCTATCTATGCTGACCCTTTAATCTGCTATTCTGAAAACACAAAATATACTGCATGCCTGCCTGCACTATTCACGCTGTGTTCCCCAAGTCTATCACAGTACCTGAAACAGAAATCAATATGTTATAGGAAGTCAATATATTCTGACCTGAGATAGTTTATGAAACTTGGCTTGGGATTGCACTAAGCCTTTTTATCTGTTAACTGGCCCAATGCCCAGTCACACCCCTGCTAGGTAAATACTATTATGACTTCACTTTAGATGTGGAAGCTGTCGCTCAGAGCTTCACACAGTCCCCCCCCCACACACACATATACATTCCTACTATATCCAGGAGTACACACCACCCCCAAATATGCTAGCTCCATCTCTGCCCCCATATCAGCTCATCATCCCCCAACCCCACCCCACCCCATATGTTATCTGTTGCTATAATGATGTCCCATAACAAACCACTTCAATACATTTATTATTTCCTAGGAGTCTTCGGGGTGCTGGACAGTCTGTGGGCCTGGTCAGGCTTGGCTGGCTTGTGTACCTGCAATGGGTGGACATTGCCTAGGGATGGCTGGTTGAGGAAAATCTCAGCTGGGAAGACTTGGCTGTCTTGCATGCAGTCTCTGATCTTCCAGGAGGCTGGCCTGGGACTCCTTCTCATGATGGAGGCAGAAGCACACAAGGCCCCTAGGTGACTTAGACTGGTCATCTCTACCACATTCTTTTGGCTAAAGCAAACTCCAATTCTAGCTCCAGAGCCCATCATTCCACTCTAACCTCTAATTGTATCCATATCAAGATTTTGGTTTTGATGCTCATGGAAACAGATAGCAATCAATAATAGCTTTTTTTTTTCCTGCTTCTTTTTTGTGGTACTGGGGATTGAACCTAGGGACATTCTACTACTGAGCTAAAACTCCATCCCTTTTTATTTATTTATTTATTTATTTTATTTTATTTTTTGCGGTACTGGGGATTGAATTCAGGGGCGTTCTATCTACGAGCTATACCCCCAGCCCTATTTTTTATTCTTTACTTTGAAACCGAGTCTCACTAAGTTGCGGAGTGCCTCACTAGGTAGCTGAGGCTGGCCGTGCGAACCCAGATCCTCCAGTCTCAGCCTCCCGAATGCTGGGATTACAAGCGTGTGCCACCACGCCCGGCTCCTTTTCATTTATTTTTGAGCACTTATTTTCTTTATTCACACTGTATTCAGAGACCTTTAGTGAAGAAAATTAATACTGTGTCAGGGCCTAAAGCCCTTTTATTTTGAAACAGGGTTTTGTGCACATTTGCCTCTAACCTGCAATCTTCCTGTCTCAGCCTCCCAAGTATTGGAATTACAGGAGTGTGCCACTGTGCCTGGTTAAGAATAGTTTATTTTTAAGTATGTAAATGTCTATATAAAAACAGTGAACCAGACACTGGTATAATTGCTAATTTTGAGGAAATGAAACAGAAGAACCAGTGAGATAGCTAACTACAAAGTTCAGGTTTGGGCAAGCCGACTCTAAACCACAGCGCTTTGAGAAAGGATGGAGAGAACTGGCTGAAGTGAGATTTGTTTCATAGGAAGAATCCACTGGGAAATATCAAAATGACTGCATTTTCTAGCCAGGAATATAGGAGAATTGCAGTACCACAGCTTGAAATCGAGGACATTTTCATACTTTTTAGTTTGGTAAAAATCTTATTTTTAAAAAATAACAACAAAACATTATGCAAAAACCAGCTCGGTCTTCAAATGAGGAGATGAAAACAAGAAGTTTATAATTATAACCTTGGAATACTTGAAATGTTGCACCAATCAAATAATTAAACCCCTCTACCCACCCACCCACCCACCCAAGGACTGGCCATTTTCCTGTTTTTCTTTCACGAGTGCTGATCAACCTGGATGTTCTCAAACTTTTAGTTTCAGGAACCCCTCATAATCTTAACAATTATGCAGAGACCCAAAGGGGTTCCTTTGAGATTAGTTATAAATATTAGTATTTACCATATTCATTAATAAACTAGAGAAATTGTAGTATGTACCAGATGCTATTCCAGGACAAAACATGTACCAGTAGATAAGACAGAGCCCTGAAACCAGGTGTGGTGACACATGCCTATAATCCCAGTACTTGGGAGGCTGAGACAGGAGGACACAGGTTCAAAAGCAGTCTTAGCAATTTAACAAGACTTTCAGAACCTAGTGAGACTTTGTTTCACAATATAAAATGAAATATGGCTCAGGGGAGGGGGTAGCTCTGAGGTAGAATGTCCCTGGGTTCAATATCCAGTATAACACACACACACACACACACACACACACACACACACACACACACAGAGAGAGAGAGAGCCCTGAATCCCTTAGAGCTTATATTCTTTTGAGTGGAATGAAACAATAAATATATCAACAAATCAATTTATAATATATCAGACACAATACAATAGATACTATAAAGAAAAATGACTTAGAGTAAGGAGGTTATAGTATAGAGAGGTGGTCTCTTCCAAAAGGAGGCACTGGGAGGAAGTTGTCCATGTCTAGCTAGCAGGACCCCATGGTGGATAAAGGCGAGACTTTTACTCAGAGCTTATGCACCTTCCCAGCTTTCAGACACACTCCTGATATTCTTATAGTCTGCCCCCTGTGTTCTCAATACACAGCCATACAAATGAAGAGCCATGAATCAACTCGGTTTTCTTTCCCATAGCCTATTGCTTATCACCAATAAAACTATTGTGGCTTGGTATCGAATGCCTTGTAATACTCTGAATTTGGTAACATAGAAAATTTGGGAATCTAATGATATGGATTTACTGAAGATGATTCACCAAAACTAGTGTATAGCATACTCATTGTATGCCAGGACCCGCTTTATCCCTCACTGAAATGCCAAATCATACCATGGCTTACTGAGTCCATTTCATACAAGCTCACCTTCCAGTTTCCTTGCTATCCATCCACTGAAGCACTTAGACAGTGAAATAGCACCTGCTGATCTATTTGATTTCTAAGTTGGTGTAATACAACTTGAGATAGCAAGTTTGGACAAATACTGCATTATCTGAATCTACTTAGTTCCTGAGTATAGAAAGTAAGCGGTGAAAGTGCAAACAGTGAAGGAGATATATATCATGTCACAGGCACGGAGGATAAAAAACAAACAAAACAAAATGACACAGCTCCTGTCTAAAGTGCTTGCAAGGAGAGAAAGTGGGTGCACAATTGTAATTCAGCATGGGAACTCTCCTGGAAGAGGGCTGCACAGAATGCTTTGGGCACTTAAGAAGGAGCAGCTAGCTACCTGCTCTGCAAGAGTCAGAGAATTTTGTTTTGAAGATGAGTAGGTATGTCCCAAGTTAGCAAGGGTGACCTAAGAAAATGGGTAAAGTCTAAGACCTGTGGAAGACCATGTCGAGTCTGGTGTCTAGAGACCAACCCAGTGTGATGGAAAAATAAAAGAGAAAGATGAAGGACTTTATATGCTATGCAGAGCTACCTGATATTTATTCTGTGTGTTGCGGGGAGGGCAGTGAGCAAATGGTCCTAACTTCTAGAAAATTAAGTCTGCACTGACAATTTTATTGTAATAGCATGGGATTCTATAATTGACTACTAGTCCAAGAACTGTCATCTTTGTCATCCTGCCTATTAATTGATAAATGTCTACTAACATGAATATGATTTAGGTGGTTGGAAAAGTCAAGTTTTATGTTTTTGTTTTGTTTTGTTTTTTGGTACTGGGGATGGAACCCAGAGGCATTCTACCTCCAAGTTATACCCCCAACCTGATTTTATTTCTTATTTGGAAACAGAGTCTCACTAAGTTGCATAGGATCTTGCTAAATTGCTGAGGCTGGCTTCGAACCTGTGATCCTCCTGTCTCAGCCTCCCAAGTACTGGGATTACAAGCATGCACCACCACACCTGGCTTGGAAAAGTTAAGTTTTATAACTGAATTTAAAAAAGCAGTGAAAATGATCATGGTTTTAGGAGATTTCTCTCTCTCTCTCTCATACTGCGGATTGAACCCAGGATTATTCTGCCTCTGAGCTACACTTCCAGCCCCATTTTATTTTTTATTTTGAAACAAGGTCTCACTAAGTTGCTCAGGATCTTGCTAAACTGCTGAAGCTGGCCTCAAACTTGCAATTCTCCTTTCTCAGCCTGGAAAGTACTGGGATTACAAGAGTGCAACACCACACCCATGGAGAATTCTCTCTCTCTCTCTCTCTCTCTCTCTCTCTCTCTCTCTCTCTCTCTCTCTCTCTCTTTCTCTCTTTTAATGAATTCTTGAGTCTTCCCATGCAAATCAGCTTTTCCTTCTCTGCTGCTCTCTCATGCACCCTATCTCCCCTGACCTTGAGTCTGACGTGTTATCTTCTGACTCCCTCAATCTAATCAGTTAACAAAGAACTAACCTCTTTTTCAAACTGTTTCTTGAAACCAGGCCCATCTTTCCATGCCCATCACTATTTGGATAACACTCATCCAGAATACACTTAAAACTCATTGCCTGGCTTCCTAGTGTCTGCTCCCCACCCCCCAGCCATTCTCTACCAGCAGCCAGACCAATATGTCTAACACTCAGATTGAGTCACTCCCTGAGAGGGACAAGTCTCACCAGGTCTGGAGAGTGTTGTTATTAAATAAGGGGAAAAGTATTTTAAAAGATTCAAATAAGTGATTTTTGTGTATGAATTCACTGTGAGGCCTCGGGCCAAATTCTACCCTAATTGCTTGTCTGCAATCCTGCCTGAGGGGAAAAAACCACAGATTTCCATTCTCCAGTTTGCAGGTGGAACCTCACATGCCATTGTCTCTGTTAAATAATTAGCATCTTGGCTGGACTCAAAGATTTTAAATTTATTATTTCCAATCCTTCTTCAACTTTTCCTTTTGCTAATTATCTCTTCTCCAGAGAAGCACAGCAGGAAGTTTTAACTTACTCTTTCACTAGAACACTGGAAATGTACTCTGCCTAAATTCCAAAACAAGAGAAATTTACAATATTTATTGAAGATCAGCCCTGAAGAGAGTGTAGAGCTTTCAGCCTAAGCCCCTTGTTTTGTGGCCAATAGAATTAAGACCAGGTTGACAAAGGGACTTTTAGGGAGACAGAGAGGGTCAGAGATCAAACCCAGAGCACTGTGGTTTCTGATTTCCAGTCCTAGGTTCCATCTACAAAGGAAGGGGCAGGGAAAACAGAAGGAGGACATGGAAGAAATTCTGTTTCTTCACCCCCCTCCCCATAGAACTCTTTCCCTCATCAAACCATCTATCAACATGCTTTTATTTTTTCTTCAAGGGTTCTGCATTAGAAAGAAGGTATAGAAGGAGAAGGAGGAATGTGTGTTTTTGTTTCTTCTGTATTTTAAATGAATGCTTTCATATAGGTGAGACATTAATGTGCCTTTTTCTTAGACACAGTTCCTCATAGCTGGGCAGCAAGTCTGCTGGATTTTAGGGAGAGGGACAGGCAGGCTGGGAGACCAAAAAGTCAAGACATATCCTGTCATCCTTGGGAGCCCATTATCCTCTCCACCTAACCTTTTCCGGGGAAAACCAGGATATATCGCTCTCTATCCCTTCCCAACACACACACACACACACACACACACACACACACACACACACGCGTGCGTGCCCCCCCACCCCACCCCCCGACAGAGGTATCCTGGCTGGCCTGCCTATCAGCTCAGACTGAGCTTAAAGGACCACCTGTTACCACAATTTAATAGCAGGACCTTCCCAGGTAACTTATACGTCATAATTTTTCTTCACTTGGAAAAAGATGATTAAAGTATCTACCACCAAAATTCACTGTAAGAAGTACATGAATTAATATAAAGTACCTAGCACAGTACCAAACACATATATATCACATATTTATTATCTTCTCTACACCTTGTGCTTGTTCCTTCATAAGGAATAGTTTCTGAGCTTTTCTGATAACCCATGGAGCCCCCTCCCCCATAAAAGTCTGCTCTGCTTGCTTACAGGCTTAAAACCTCATGCCTTCATTCTCTGTGATCAGCACAGGATTTGGGAAGATCGAAACTTTACATCAGATAGGTTCCACTTGAAAAATAAAAAAGATAGGTTCCACTTGTAGAGCTGAAACAGGTCTCCTGGGCTCAAGCAGAGATGGGATCCTGGTAAACAGGACAGGTCATAACCCCTCTTCTACAACACAACTCATAGCCCCCAGCAGCTAAGTGTACTAAAGGTCCATCTGTTAGTTGCTCTTGTAATACATAAGGTTCCCAGGTCCCTTCCTCAGGGCTCTGGATTCCCCTAGCCCAGACCAACTAGGGTCATGTTGACCCAGAGGCCAGGCAAGGCCTCAGTGCCTCAGGGGTCATCCAGTAGTGACATGACCACAGGCTGGCTCCCTGGGACTCCACCCTTTCTAGCTAAGCTTGCTCCCTGCCCCCTGAGTCTGCCATTCATTCCCTTTGCAAGAAACTTAGGTTAGGTTTTTCTTTTTAATGAAATAATGGATTTTAAAGTGTCTTAAAAGCTTTAAAGTACTGTACAAATGATTATTTATCTAAGATGGGCCTGTGGTCAGAACTCAGGATGTGCAGTGCTATTGAGACCCTAGGAAAATATTTGCTTAAATGAAACTATTTTCTTCATTCATTCAATAGACATTTACAGAACCCTCAAGGCACTGAGCTAGGCATTAGGGTACAATACTAAACATGAAGACAGAGCCTTGTTCTTTTGGAGTCTAGTCAGGGAGGGGGACAATACGCTCATAATTAAAACATATAACATAATTAACCATGTAATAAGTGATCTCAAGGAAATAAGAAAGGTGCTATAGTAGATAATTTTAGGGTGCACATATCTAGATAAAGTGGTCGCAATAAGTCCCTTAAGAAAATGATGATAAAGTGAAACTATGGCTGAGCATGGTGGCACATACCTGTAATCCCAGTATGAGAGGCTGAGACAAAAGGATGGTAGATTTAAGGACAGCCTCAGTAATGTAGTGAGACTCTCAGCAACCTAGTGAGATCCTGTTTTGTAATAAAAAAAAAAAAAGGCTGGTGTGTAGCTTGCCCTCTGCAATTTAGTGAGACTTTGTTTCAAAAATTTAAAAATAAAATAGTGCTGAGGATATAGTTCAGCAGTAGAATGCCCCTGGGTTCAATCTCCAATACCCCCCACCACCAAAAAAAAAAAAAAAAAAAAAAAAAGAAACTGGATTTCCAGCACTGCAAAAACAATAAGTAGATAAAAATAAATGTGAGACTTATAGGGTGAATAGCAGCTCACCATGAGAAGAGCAAGAAAGTGAATGCTTCAGGAAGAAGAATTCCAAGTGCAAGAGCCCTGAGGCAGAAACAAACTTGATATGCTCACAGAATATAAAGAAGCCAATGTTATCACAACACAGTGAGCAAAGGAGAGGGTAGAGGATGAAGTTCCAGGGACAGGGAAAGGCCATATTATGTGGGTCTCTTAGGCCAGAGGAAGGGTCTTGGATGGCATTCCACATGTGATAGAGAAAGGGGTTAGCAGGTCAGTCACATCATTCATGTTTTTATTTTTTGGGGTGTTGGGGATTGAACTCAGTGGCATTCTACCTCTGACCTCCACTCTCAACATTATTTTATTTTTAAATTTTTGAAACAGTCTCACTAAATTGCAGAGGGCCTCACTAAGTTGCTGTGGCTGGTTGCAAATCTGAGATCCTCTTGTCTCAGCCTCCCAAGTACTACAGAGATGCACCACCACACCCTGCTCACTTATATTTTTAAATAGATCACTCCAACTGCTTTGTGGAGAATATATTTCTTACCATAGGTAAGCATGATTAAAATCAGAGAAACAAAGTAGACATTTTTGTAGTGGTCTAGGCAAAAAGTGATGCTTCATAGAGTGCAGGGGAAGAGGAGGTGGTAGGAAGCGAGATGTACATTTGAATATTTTAAGTACAAAATCATAAGTTAAAGGTAAGTTTTACCATCAAGATGATGGCAGGGGGTGGAAGGGAAAAAATCAAGGATGACTTCTAGGTAAGAAACTTGGTGGATGGTTCTTGCCTGATATGGGAAAAGTGGAGAGAAAGAGCTTGAGGGATAAAAGTAAGAGTTTTGCTTTGGACAGGTTAAGTTTGAAGACACTGAGTAGGTAGTTGTATAAATAAGTTTGGAACCAAATAAATATCTGTATAGGGGTCAAAGATATAAATTTACAAGCTATTATTCAGAGCCATGAGATAGAATGAGAAGACTTAGAAAGTGATTGTAGATACAGAAGAAAATAAGGGCTGAGAACAGAGCACTTAATGGTAGAAGGGGAGAAGGGACTGGCAATGGATGCTAAGAAATAATAAATCCATAAAGATGGGAGGATAAACACCTGGAGGGGAGGCAGAGCCCTGAATCCAGAGAAGAAAGAAGTTCAAAGGGGGGTAGGGATCAAATAATCAAGTTCTGTTGAGATGCTAATTAGGAGAAAGACTGAGAATTGACCTTTGTATTGGACAACACAAAGGTTGTTGGTGACCTCACAGGAGCTGAATCTGTTGGCAGTATAGTTTAGACACTGAAGAATGAAGCCCAGTTAGAGAAGTTTAGGGGGTAAGTGGTGGAGAGGAAATTGTTCTTTCAAGGAGTTTTATTCTAAAGTGGTACAGAGAAGGAGGAGAGGCAGAAGGAGAGCAGGTTGGAGGCCAGCCTCAGCAATGTAGAGAGAATCTCAGCAACCTAGCAAGACCCTTTTTCAAATCAAAAAATAAAAATGGCTGGAGATGTAGATTGGAGGTAGAATGCCTCTGCATTCAATCTCCAGTATTACCAAAAAAGAAAGGAAGTAGGAAGGGAGGCAGGCAGAGAATATGGGTTCAGGTACAATTGGTTGGTGGATTTGGTGGTTGGCAATTTCTTTTCATTCATTCATTCATTCATTCATTCAGCAAATCCTGAACTACTGTATGCCAGATGCTACTCTAGGAACAAGAATGCAGCAGTGAATGAAACAGGGAAGATAAAATTCATGTTTTCATGGATTTTATGTTCTATTGAGAGAAGTAGAGCAATAAAACACAAAAATGTTGGAGAGAAGATAATCACTATAGAAAAAAATGAACTCGGATGAGGGGTTTACAAAGAGCTACAGAAGAGTGTTACTTTTTTTCTTATTGAGGAGGGGGTAAGAAAAGGTCTTAATGACTAGGAAACATTTAAGAACAGACCTGAAGGAAGTGAGAAAGGGAGCCATGTAGATACCTGGGGAAGATGTTTTTAAGCAGAAAGAACAAAAAGCACAAAACCTCTGAGGCAGCAATGTGCTCAGGACCATCTGAGGAATAGCAGAAGCCAGTGGGAGTTGTGGTAGATCAGGCCACAGAGGGGCTGGGGGCTGTAGGGAGTTGCTTATGTATGGCTTTGGAGGTAAAGAAACAGAAAGGAGCTTTACTCTGAGAGAGAAAGGAAAATTCTAGATGATTTTTAGCAGACATGTTATATGACCTGACTTACTTTTTTTGTGGTACTAGGGATTGTACCCAGGCATATTCTACTTCTGAGTTACACCTCAGCCCTATTTTATTTTTTATTTGGAAACTGAGTCAGACTAAGTTGCAGAGGGTCTCACTAAGTTTCTGAGGCTGACCACAAACCCCAATCCTCCTGTGGTAGCCTCCCAAGTACTGGGATTACAAGCATGTGCCACCATGCCCAGCTCTGACTTACATTTTGAAAGGTTTTCCTTGGATATTGTGGGGACTGGATGGACGTCTGAATGCCGTGTAGGAGACTATTACAGTAATCCTGGCAGGAGAGCTTGTAGTTTTCCTCTGACTGCTCTTCTTTTCTCAGTGAGATTAGAGCTAAGATCTTCATATGAGAGAGAGGAGGGCATGCTGGAGGCCTGAGAAAGAGATGGCATGATGTAGGAGGTGATGAGTTGACTTAGGAAAAATGGCAGGAGTGCTACCCAACAGTTGATGAGAACAAGCAGTCTGCCAACATGCTTACTTACCTCAGAACCTCTAGGACCCATCTGGATGCCCAACTCTCCTCCTCAGGTCCAGCCTTTCCACTACCACTCAGTTTCTTGTCCTCTCACTTTAGGTGGCCTTGAGAGTGCAAACATTTATGAGTGGGATTTCTGAGGCTTCTAGAAAGGCCATTACTCCCTGCCTCCGTGTCACCACTCACCTGACAACAGATGGCCTCACAGAGCAGTACCACCAGGAGTCCATCATTAGAACTGATGGCCCACTTTTCATGAAATGACCAATTGAGCTGATCTCATCTTGACTCATACAACTCTCTTTTAATTTTATACTTTTATTGGTGCAATGTAATTATACATCCTAGTGAGAGTCAGTGATACAAACATACATGCACACATCCCTTGGTTTATTTCTCTCTGTATAACCCACCTCCGCTTCCCTTTCCTCCCTCCCCATACATGTTAGTGAGATTGGTAGTGAAAACTTCTTGTATGGATGTAACCTTATTTGAACTGTTCTCTTCCTCAATCCTCATTGTTTCCTCTCATGAACTTCCTCTCCCAATCCCGTTTCACTATTTTACTGTTTTCTCTCCTCATCTGACTGAAGTCCCTTTGGCTTCCTATTTTTGTTCTAAGTTCCACATATGAGAGAAAACATATGACCCTTGACTTTCTGAGACTGATTGATTTTAGCATAATATTCTCTGGTTTCATCCATTTTTTCTGAAAATATGAATGAATAAAATTCTATTGTGTGTATATACCACATTTTTTTTCTATTTCTACTCTTTTTCTTTTCTTTCTTTCTTTTTTTTTTTTTTTGTGGTGCTGTAAATTGAATCTAGGAGAATTCTACCTCCAAGCTACACGCATAGCCCTATTTTATCTTTTACTTTGAAACAGGGTCTCACTAAGTTGCTGACAAGCTCACTTTCTGAGGCTAGCTTTGAACCCACAATCTTCCTGTCTCAGCCTCCCAAGTATTGGAATTACAGGCATGCACCACCATGCCTGGCTTATATACCACATTTTCTTTATCCATTTGTCTGTTGATGGACAGCTAGATTGTTTCCATAATTTGGCTATTATGAGTTGTGCTGCTATAAATATGAGTATGCCTGTATCACTACAATATTCTCATTTCAATTCTTTTGGAAAGCTGGGCGTGGTGGCACATGCTTGTAATCCCAGTACTTGGGAGGCTGAGACAGGAGGATCGCAGGTTTGCGGCCAGCCTCAGCCACTTAGTGAGGCCCTCTGTAACTTAGTGAGATCCTGTTTCAAAATAAAGAATAAAAAAATAGGGCTAGGGTGTAGCTCAGAGGTAGATTGGCCCCAAGTTCAATCCCCAGTACCATACACACACACACACACACACACACACACACACACACACACACAGAAAAACAAAAACAACTCTTTTGGAAAGATACCAATTGACCCATTTAACTCTTGAACATGGCCACCATGAGCTTTCTAAGACTCTAATTGGACATCTGGAAGTTAGCATGCTTAGGGTCTGGTAAAAAAGGCTAATACCATTTCCGTCCACATCTCGTGGGACAAGCACAAGCCAAGTGTATGCAGCTTTACTACAAAAGGGCGTGAAATGTAGTTTCATGTGTGACTAGGAAGAGAAAAATGAAACTGAACTTGATGAACACAGAACACTGTCTCTGCCACAAGCAGTTAAAGGAGAAATAGGAGACACACACAGACATAGTAGTGACACAAAAAGCAAGGGAGAAGAAATCTTCAGGGAGGAACCAATCAACACTCTCATACTACAAAAGTCAATCTGAATTTTCAGTTAGTAGGCCTCCGATAACATTATAAAGAGTAATTTCTATGGAGTTATGGAGAAGTAAAAGAAATGGAGTTGAGAAAGTAAATATAGAAAGTATAGACTGTTCTGTAGGAGAAGCTGACTATAAAATGATGGAAAGATAACAAAGTAGCTAGCAAAGGGAATTTTAAAAAATAAAAACAACCCAGACCTGGTGGCACACACCTGTAATCCCAGTACTTGGGAGGCCGAGACAGGAGAATAGCAGGTTCGAGGACAGCCTCAGCAAGTAGTGAGACTCTTATCAACCTAGAGAGACCCTGTTTCAAAATAAAAATAAAATAGGTCTGGAGGTGCAGCTCAGAGGTAGAATCTGCCTGGGTTCAATCTCCAGTTCCAAAAAAATAAAAATATAAACAAGATGCTTATAAGTTAAAACTAAGGCACTACTTATGAAAGAGAAATTACAGAAAATAGAAATGAAACAATTCATTGAAGTCTAGACGAAGCCAGGAAAGGATGAGATCAGAGCAAAAGTAAATACATTAGTCTTGGACAGGAGAAATGACACAGCTTCTCCTAAGACTTGTGAGAGGGTAGGAAAAGCTGAAGAAAGATTTATAAGTGAGGGACAGGATGTGGATGGAGTTCATGTTGAGTGGTATTTACTTTTTCAAATCTGCTGTTGATGAGGGACTGTTTGACATAGTGGAGAAGGGAAGATATAGATAGCTACTATGCAGAAGCTGAGGACTTATGGAGAGCAGTATGTATTTAGCACTTAGCTGAGGTTGGAGACCCCCATGTGTGTGGGATCAATATGCAGCATTGTGAGATTTTCTCCACCAGCATGCAGCCCTCTAGGGCAGAGGCAGATGTTTGAACTTATCCAGGACCAGGGACTTCTGTCGGGTAGAAATTATAGAACAACTAGAGATTAAGGAGAAGGGAGTGTTGGTAAGTGAGCTAGTATACTAGTTTAGGGTAGAGAGAAAGGAAATGAGGTCAAGAAAGGTCTGATGGTCTGGGAGAAAGTAGAGGCCACAGGCCTAGAGGACTTGAAGAAGTAAAAGAGCAGAGGCAATGAGAACAAGGAATGAGAAATGGAAGAATAAGATAGTGTTACAGAAGTTGGGATGTTGGAGTTGTCAATTTCTGATATGCAACCGTTCTGGAGGATGGGGGAGTCAGGGTATGCTCACAGAAGGGGGAGGTGCTAAAGCAATTTGAAAATAAGTTTTCGTGGAATTAAAAAATTGCTCCATGCTTATGGCATAGTGTCCTGGAGAATTGCTAATGATTTAGACTAAGAGGAGTTGACAGCATGAGACTCAAAGTATGAGATACACAGAAGGAAGAATTTTTACATGGTGGTGGAAGAATAATGGGCTGAAGTGGTGGTTATGAGGAGCTAGAAAAAATAACCCCCTCTTTTTTTACTTTATTTTCCTGTATTTAGTTTTAGACCTTTTATCATCCTGTTTGGATTACAGAAATAATAACCTCCTAATTGTTTTCCTTAATTCTGGTGTCTTTCCCATGAGTCTATCATATGTAGGCTTCCAGTTTAACCTGTAGAACAGCCTTGACAGCCTTTCCCTTATGCTCAAAAATGTCTGCAGCTCCATCCTTCTCTATAGAATAAAGCCTAAAGTCTTTGGTTCCACCCTCAAGGTTCCAGATGTTAGAGCTGGCTTCAATCTATTTCTTGATATCATACATCTAGTTGGAGCAATGTGAAGTATTTGGCCTGTATTGGTTTGAACTTATTAGGTATTACTTTACCTGTTCTTGGAGGGCTTTCCTGAAAGTGGTTTCATTAACTGTTTAGAATGTTGTTTCTACTCCTCTACAGTGTTAAACTCCATTCATTCTTCAAGGTCGAGTTAAATGCAGGTTCTTCCTTGATTTGAATGACATCTTTCTTCTCTGTCCTTCTTTTGTAAGAACTCCACTTTAAGGCCTACATTCTTGTTGTCGTGTACCTAATAAGTCAAGTACTCCTGCTGATTGTACTCCAACTCTTAAGACCTATCCCAGTATCATACCTTTTGTAGATATTTAAAGTCGGCTGACTAAATGCATTCATAAATCCATGAATGGATGAGTTGAGCTCCTATGTAATGTTGCAGTAGTGTTAAGGGCCAGAAGATGATCTGAAGGTTTAGGATGTGTATGTGTGTGTGTGTGTATGTGTGTGTGTGTGCGTGTGTGTGTGTGTGTGTGTGTGTGTGTGTGTGTGTGTTACTGGAGATTGAATCCAGGGGCCTTTGAGCCACATCATCAGCCTTATTTTATTTTTTATTTTGAAATGGGGTCTTGCTAAGTTGCTCAAGCTGTCCTCAAACCTGCAAGCCTCCTGTCTCAGCCTAAGCACTGGGATTCCAGGAATGTGCCATCATGCCCAGCTTAGGGTTGATATTTTTTATCCTCAATTCTTAGGACTATTTCAGGAACCTTGTACACTAAATACACAGTAGATATCCAGTAAAATCTTCATAAATGAAAATTGAATTGCACACCAATGCCACTCTTATTGTGTCAGTCCTAAGTGCTTTGAAGTGAATTAGAGTATTTGATGTAGCAAACACCTGCATGTATCCCTAAGTGAATAAAACTCTGGGCAGCAACTCTCTTAACAAAGACCCATTTATCCATTTAGTCTTTGATTCATTGAATCATATCATAATTTGGGATGGATCTATGTGTAATAACTTTATTCTGAACAGTATAGGGAAAAAGCAACCTGTGAGAATAAGGAGGAAAAAGAACAAATGTGGCTTATTTCTGGGATTTCAATGCCCTCTATCTCAAGAAAATGAAATGCAGACCTGTACTCCATTTTTGCTCTAGGATTTTCTCAGGGAAATGCTTCTTATAAGGACTATCATTTCATAGTAGAATTGAGAGTATTCCCTACCAGTATTAGAGCTGAACGGAAACAGGATTTTCCAAGCATGGTGAGTCTTCCAGAAGGTAGACATCTCATGTTTATAAAACAATCTCTCTTTTTTCTCTTGTTTGGCCAGGCTGTGACAATATGCTGATGGGTATAAAGTCTCTAAAAATAGTGAAGAAGACTATGGACACAGATGGCTCTTGGATGAAAGATGCTGGAGGCGATTCTCCAAAAGTATATTTCTTAATTGGATCCAGAAACAGCACTGTTTGGGAATTTGCAAACATCCGGGCATTTATGGAAGATAGTACCAAGTCAGCCCCCCGGAAGCTAAACCTCCCATTGTCCTGGCAAGGATCAGGCCAAGTGATCTACAATGGCTTTCTCTTTTTTCACAACAAAGGGACTTCCAATGAGATCATCAAATATAATCTGCAGAAGAGGACTGTGGAAGATCGAATGCTGCTCCCAGGAGGGGCAGGCCGAGCCCTGGTCTACCAGCACGCCCCTTTCACTTATATTGACCTGGCTGTGGATGAGCATGGGCTCTGGGCCATCCACTCAGGACCAGGCATCCAAGGCCATTTGGTTCTCACAAAAATTGAGCCTGGCACACTGGGAGTGGAGCATTCATGGGACACTCCATGCAGAAGCCAGGATGCAGAAGCCTCGTTCCTGTTGTGTGGGGTGCTCTATGTGGTCTACAGCTCTGGCGGCCAAGGCCCTCATCGCATCACCTGTGTCTATGATCCGCTGGGCACTATCAGGGAGGAGGCTCTGCCCAATTTGTTTTTTCCTAGGCGGCCAAGAAGTCACTCCATGATCCATTACAACCCCAGAGATAAGCAGCTCTATGCCTGGAATGAAGGAAACCAGATCATTTACAAACTCCAGACAAAGAGGAAGCTGCCTCTGGTGTAACTCGGGGCAGCTGGGAGGGGGAGCAATGTGGCTTTGACGGCTGTTCTCCAGGACACTGAGGCCACAGCCCCTTTACAATGTCTATCCCTCTAGACACACACAGGAATAGGTTCTGGAAGTGGGAATGCATATGCATCCTTTCCCGAGGCCACTGCTTTAGGTGTCTCCCGAGAGCTTAGATGAGAGTCTGTCACTCGGGAATTTTCAACAACATCCATTACTTATCCAAACCTTCGGGCCTTTAAGACTTCAAATGTTATGATCCAGCTCACACCCAGCCTTTTCTTTTCCACTTTCCCTTATTTGCTCTAATTCTGCCTTCCTGCCTTATCAATTAAAACTGTATGCTACCCCCTGAGACACACTGGCTTTGTCTCTTCTAGCCTTTGCTCAGGCTCTTCCCACTTTCTCAGATGCCTATAAATACTCTTTCATTTATCACTGCCCAACTAAAGTACTCTTTCTTGTTGATATTTAATCTTTATTTCTCTCTAGTCTTGCCCTTCCATGGAGCTGGGTGGATATAATAATAGAGTAAAAACATTAACATTTGAATGCCACTTTCTAGTTACAAAGAGTCTGCACATTATTTGAGTCTCTTCTCCCTCTTGTGAGATATATACAAGTCTTCACAACTGCTATTCTAGAGATAAGGAAGCAGTTATATGAGTTATTCAAGGTACACAACCACAAAATGAAATAGCTAGCAAAGGCTACAAATCTCATAGTTTTTCCATTGCCCAAGGAAGCATCAAATATTTATTTTTGTTCATCTAGCCTTTTATATTCAATGTGTTCATCCAGTAAAGCCTAAAAATAATAGTCTGCCTCTTTAGCTAGTTTTCGTGTCTGCACAAGACCTTCCTATAGGACTTTCAAAAGTTACTTCCTCCAGAAAGCCAGCCTAAAGGTGAGGACTACCCCCCACCCAGCCTCATCTTGTCTTACTGTCATTTGCTTCTCTCTTCATGCTTTAAATGCAATAAAAGCGACACTGAGCAAATAGCCCCATCGAGTTATATTTGCCTACATGCCCTGAGCATAAAAGCTTGAGGGCGTGCTGCCTGTGTTGAGTGTACTGTGAACAACCTCCAACACACAGAGTCCCTTGGTAAATATTCTGGAATCTGGATGGAAGCCAGATAGCAGGCAAGCAACTCTCTGTCACGGCAGGGCTGCCGTGTGGCGCCGAGGGCAGCATGCCGAGTGACGCGGGCTTCTTCACCGCATTTCCCATGCATGTGTCCGATGCAGCTGAGTTTGGGTCACAAGTGCAGGCTGCAGTGCCAGTCGGTGTCATGTGCTGAGGCCCCTGTCTTTCCAGGTTGGTCACATGAGAGGGCTTGCTTTGTGTGCTTGCAGCTGTTTCCCTGCCTCTGCCAAGTCCAGGCTGGGACCATAGGCAGTGAAGAGAGATATTTTTCCCCTGTAGCATTTGAGTAGATCTTTGGCAAAATGGAGTTACCAAACCTGTAAAGACAGTGTAATAATTACCCACAGTTCTAATAGAATGGTACAGAGAGCCCAAATCCTTTGTGGAACGAGGCAGGTATGAATAAGTAAATGTGGTAATATTATCTACTCCATGGGTCCAGGGCAATCACCTACCCCTTCTAGCTCACAGAGATGGGGAGGGCGGCCTGCTTCACAGTGGAGGGGGAAGTGGAATTATCAACGCCAGTGAGTCCCTTCATGAACTCAGGCCTGGGAACATATTCTTGGATTTTTTTTTTCAGGTGAACCTTTCAGATATGGGAGCTCCTGTTGGATTTAAGTGAGGATTGATGTCCCTGTGACCAACCCTGATGATTATTAAGTTTTATTGCACAGAAGAATCACATGGGGGGCCTTAAAAGAGTCTTACTGTTTAGGACATACCCCCTGCCCATTAAATCAACCCTCTGGAGCTGGGACTCAGTATTTCAAAAGACCTGTCCCCCAAGATGACTCTGAAGTGCAAATAAACTTCAGAACCAATTACAGCAGTTTTAAAAATAATTGTTGGGCTGGGGGTTGTAGTTTATTGGTAGAGTGCTTGCTTAGCATGAATGAGGTCGCTGGTTACATCCCCAGCACTGCCACACATGCAAAAAACGAAAACAACAACAACAACAAAAAAAAAAACAAAAAAAGTAATTGTATAGTTCTAAGAAAAGGCTAGCATTTCTGGAGGCTAGGTTAAGGGCAGTGGGTTCCCCGGGGCAATACATGTGGGATTTGGAAACATCCATGAACTCCTGTGAACTGTGGCCAGCTCCATCTACCAAAGTCTCTCTGCTGCTATTTTAAGGAAGTGAAAGAGAACTGAAGGGTGTCCTGCTGTAACATAACTCCTGTGGGCCCCAGCCTTCCTCTGCGGGCTTTGCCGTTGGTCTGCTGCTGGCCAAGTTCCTGCAGTGACCACACATCTCCTCTTTGCCAGGGTGGCTTATGTTCCATTCACATGTGCAAGTCTCTGTGAACACTGTTAATTTCAGACCACGAGGGTAAATTTGGTTTGAAAAAGATGTCTCGTGGGGTTTGCCAACCCTCCAGCCTGTAAAGAACTGGAGGCCAGGGCTGCAGTGACTCCTGCCAGAGCTGGGGACTATGCCAGAGTCCCTGGTATCACTGCCATCTGAGGTCCACAGGGATTTTAATCCACTGAAGTGAGCAGCGGGCAGTGAGGCCCAGGCAGGGCAACGACAGGACGTACAACTTCAAGCCGCATACTGGGGTAGGTGCTGGACTCAGTCTCCAGGGCTCAGTCTTCCCCAGTTGATTCCAGAATCCATTCTCTGTGAACAGACATCACCAAAGCTTTTCTTGGGTTTATAGTACCCAACCTTTGTGCTGGGCATAGGAAGTGCTCCCTGTCCTCACAAGACCCTGCATAGGAGCTTTAGTTCCCAACCAGCCACTAGAGGGAACTCCACTCCAGGTCGCTGGGTTCGAGTGCAGCCAGACCTAGGGTGACCAGTGGCCTGCCAACCAAGGGGTTGGTTGGGGAGAAGTGGGCAGGTTTCAGAGACAAGGATGAGGCTGCCCTGAGGCCAACTTCAAGTTTTATGGCATCACACGCAAGGCACAGGGCGGGGAAGTCGGGACTGCCCAAGGGTTGCGGGCAGAGTATGCCCCTAATACTGGTTTTCGGTGCTTCTCTCTCTCTGCAATTCTCGGCACAAATGTCCTTTTGCTTAACAGAATTCATCTCCTGCGTCGGGGGATCGGTGCTAGGGGGCTGCAGAAGCGCAGGGAACCGGGAGCACCCCTGCGGGGAACAGCCAGTGCCTCCTTGCGGCCGGAAGGGTGCCAGTGGTGGAGGTGGAGCCAGCGGGGCGGGGCTCTGAAAGGGGCGTGGTCTGCACGGAGGGGCGGGGCTTGGGCGGGGCCGACGAGACAGGTCCCTAGGGAACCGGAACGGTGGCTGATCGGTCCTCACGGGCGGCCGCGGCGCGGGAGAGGGAGGAGGAGGGACAGCGGGGCGGTCCTAGGGGAAGGTCCCAGGGGTGAGAGAGCAACGCTCCGGGACGAGCCTCCCTCGGGGTCCCCGCCCCCGTCACGTGGGTGCGGGTCCCGGCCGCTGCCTCTCCGTCCCGGCTGGGTCGGGCAGTTGGTTCCCCGGCCGGTGGCCTGTGGCTGGGTTCTCGGCTCTCATGTTGGAAGGTGGGAGGGACACGCGAGCGGCCGGCACACCTGAGCCTCCCGAAGAGAAGCCGCGGCCCCGCATCCAGGTCAGTGGGCTTCTTCTGTGCCCCGGGGCTGCCACTGTCCGGACAGGGATCCCCGACAGGAGGATAGCCCGGGGAACGCAGAGCCCCCAGATCCAAAAACCACACGGGGCTTGGGGTCACTGCCTCTTTGGGTCACGGAAGGTGTCCCAGGCGCGAGAACAGGGTCCTTCTCCTCTACTCTGACCAGAAACTGGGAGGAGAGTGTAACTCCTGTGGGTTTGCCAGGGATACGCCGACAGCCCGCACTCCTACAGGTGCCAGGATGGCGCTGAAGGTGCGGGTCCTGGCAGTTGCTTCAGAGTGGTGTGCGGAGTCCCACTCAGCCCCCGGAGAGAGCCGAAAGTGATATGGAAACTCTAGGACTGTTCACTTAGGCAAATCTCTTTCTACAGAGCGTGTGTCCAGATGTAACCCCCCTGGCTAAGGCCATTTCTATACTGTGATCGCAAAAAACGCAATGTACTTTTCAAAAGCTCAAGTCACTCGGCCCTAATAGGTGACAAGAGGGGTTGATCCTTCCCCTTTCATGACATACCGACTCTAGACTGGCAGATTTTCCACAGATGAAAATAAGATTATATATTTAAAGACCAGAACTTCCAAGGTTTGTGTAGGATCAAAACAGGCATTCTAGCCGGTGCAAATCCATGTATATATTTTTTCTTTTAGGGCATTTGGATATTTTATATAGATCTGTCTCTCTTTTCACATTTTGACCTACTTCCTGTCATTTTCTTCATCTCTCTCCTTGCTCCACCATTCCTTAAGTGATTATGAAACAAAACTGATCTATTGATGTGTTTACAAATGTTATGGTATATTTTGTAAAGTTAAATGTTCAACTATAGAAAGGTAGTTGACTATAGACAATTCATCATTAGTCTCTGCTTATTGCTGGTATAGTGATAAATTGATATATTGGTATATTTGTATTGGTATACTTATAGACATAATTTGTCTTCTTGGATTACTGGTATATGGAAAACACTAAATGTTAATCTGATTTAGAAATTATTTCTCAGCTGGGCATGGTGGCGCATGCTTGTAATCCCAGCATTTGGGAGGCTGAGACTGGAGGATCCGGGTTTGCGGCCAGCCTCAGCTACTTGGTGAGGCACTCCACAACTTAGCGAGACCCTATTTCAAAATAAAGAATAAAAAATAGGGCTGGGGGTATAGCTCAGAGGTAGAATGCCCCTGAGTTCAATCCCTAGTACCACAAAAAAAAAAAAAAAGAAAGAAATTATTTCTCTCTTGGGCTTTAGAGAGGTAGCCCATTTGTTTTCTGCTTAAATTCAAAGTTAAGCTGGGCATGGTGGTACAGGCTTGTAATCCCAGTACTTAGGAGGCTGAGACAGGAGGATTGCAGGTTTGAGGACAGCCTTAGTAAGTAGTGAGACTTTCATCAACCAAGTGAGGTCCTGTTTCAAAAACAAATATAAAGTAGGCTCAGAGGTAGAATGCCCCTGAGTAGAATGCTCAGAGGTAGAATGCCCCTGGGCTCAATCCCCAGTAACACACACACACACACACACACACACACACACACACACACACACATTTAAATGTTGAAATAGAAGACAAGGATATTTGGTGGGTCTCATTGCATTTATCCTGGATTTTAATTAATTATTATTATTTTGCTAGTGTTGCTGGTGGTGCTGGGGATTGAACCTAGAGCTTTGCACATGCTAGGCAAGTGCTCTACCACTGAGCTAACCCCTATTCCTTAAGTCATTAGCAGTATTACTTTGAGATTTGGTGATGTGGCAGTTATTAGCTTACTGCTACTGAAGAGACAAGCAAGGTAGCTGAAGCAGATGCACTATGTCTGTAAGACTAAGTGAACATGAAGGAGGTTGGAACAAATTTGTGGAAATGCCTGTCTTTCATCTGAACAAGGAAAATTGGAGACAATTTCAAGAAGGGATGGGTTACTGTGATGGACCTCAGAGGATTTTCCTGGGCTTCTGCAGGCAGAGGTGGGTAGAAGTGTCCTGGTCTGTGAGAGCTCTAAAGGCAGGCAAGCTCGGATTAGTGGTGAAACGTGGCCACTTGCTCAGCCTGTCTCCAAAGGTGGGTGGTGGACAATAAGGCTGGAACCAAGGATAGAGCATGGCCCCAGTCCGTCACAAAGGCCAGGTGCAGAAGTCTGGACTTTGTCTGAAGGCATGTGAGTCAATAAAGGTTTGTAAGCAGGGGATTGACTTATGGTTCTGTAAACTTCTCCAAGTCAGAAACCTTGACCCCTGACCTTCCCAACTCCCAGCTGTGACACAGAAGATCTGGTAAATATTTGTGAATGTCAGACAACACTTTTTAGAGCACTGCTTCTTAAACTTATCACCTGAGACTCTCCTGCAAATGGAGATTCTGTTTGGGTAGGTCAGGGGTGGGACCTGGCATTCTGCCTTTCCTATTTGTTATGGGAAGAGTGCCTATCACTTCAGCTATCTGTAGCAAGAATTTAGAATAGTAGTTTGCAAACTGGCTTTGGCTCTGAATTGCCTGGGGAGCTTTGTAAGCTATTTCTATCAAGTAGGTCTGGGATTTTTTTATAAAGTTCCCGCAGGTGATTTCTGATAACCACCAGATAGGCAAGTCTGTAGTGAACTCTATCAGTGGTTGGGAAGCAACCACGCCACAACTGGGGGTGGCAGGTTATGAGACTGGAAGGTGAATTCAGGGTTGAAGTGATGAGGCCTTATTTTGGGCATGAGAGAGTGTGAAATTGGGACAGGTATAGAAGAGACCCTGAAGTGATGGAATCTGTAGGATTGGGGTCTAAGGAGTGAGTGGTGTCAGTCACTAAATTGATTGGATAGAATATTTCAGGAGGGAGGAATAATTCTGGGAGAATGCAGCTTTGGATATGATGAGTGGTATACCTTTAGTCTATAATGTTTGAAAAGTTGAGCTTTCCTTGGACAAAAGATCCATCTCTCCTCCCTTCCCCCCTATTACATATCTGTTTCTGGTGCCTTTCTGCTTAAAATCTTCTGTTGGGTCACCTAATGCAGATTATGAAAAGGAAGAGTAACAGAGACAAGGTATTTAAGCAATTATTAAGTTCTACATAGTGTACACTGCCATGCAAAATGTGATACACAATCACCATTCGGTGTGGACACAACTAGGCTGAAATTCTTTGCTGCTTTGCTTTTTCCTGAGTCACTGACTTTCCTGCTTCCTCCTTCCTTAGGGGAGTTCCACTTCCCTGTGCCTTTGTTTCCCAGCATCATTCTTTCATTTTAGTGCCAGGTTGTGGCTATGTGTTCCTGTTTTTACAGAATCTAGAAAAAATAAACTGCAGCCCTTATAGACTGGTTATTTACTTATTTATTTATTTTATTGGGGATTGAACACAGGGGCATTCTACCTAAGAGCTATACCCCCAGCCCTTTTTATTTTTTATTCTGAAACAGGGTCTCACTAAGTTGCTGAGACTGGCCTGGGACTTGAGATCCTCTTATCTCAGCCTCCCAATCACTGGAATTACAGGCATGTGCCACCACACCTGGTCCTTTATAGACTCTTAAAGCCACATCTGTTGGACCTTGTGGATATCCCTAAGGTCAGTTCTTATCTCATATATATCTGGTAAACAGCCTTCTAGGAGATGCTGCCCTAGACCAGTCTGTGGAGCTTTAGACCTAAATCTTTTCAAGGCCTCTCAGAGTTCCAGGGTGCTGCTGACTCTGAGCTTTGTTTTCAGCAAATTGGCCTTAAGATCATTGGTTTAGAGCTCCCCAGTATTCCTTGCTTTTATTTCCTCTCTGACACATTTGTACATATACATTTGTGCACATTGAGAGCTGATCATTCATTGTGCCCAATGCTGTCCCATGTTGGCCTCTGTAACACATCTGTAGACACAAATGGGATAGGAATGCCTGTTTGATAGTATAAAAGACAACATTCTTGTATAATATTCAAGGCTGTGTTGAGGCTTGCCTAAATTTAGCTCTCCAGGAGTATCTCCACTGTTCCCCAAATTGAGGAGCTCAATAATTTCTATTTTCATGCACTTCCCTACCTTCACATACACTGTTTTCTGTTGCAGGAAATATCTGTTGTCTTTCCTTTGCAGGATGGATGAGCTCTTTTTAATCCTTCAAATGCAAATAAAGCTCTTAAAATCCCCTCACAAGTCATTTTTAACTCTTTTCTCCTATTTCTTTTTTTGGTATTGAGGATTGAACCTGGGGGCATTTTACCTCTGAGCTATACCTAAAAAATAGAGCCGAGCTCTATTTTTTTTTTAATTTTAATTTTTATTCATACATTGTAAGCATACATCTTTGTTAGGTACAAATTGTATACCTAACAATATATGTGCTCACAATTCTTATTTGACCCCTTCCCCAAATTCCCATCCTGCTCCCTAGCCCTCCCTCCCTCTCAAGTTCAGTTTAGTGAGTAACCTTGATATACATTAGTGTGCCCACCCCCCCACCCCTGCCCCGTCCAACCCCTTCGGCTAAATCAACTTCTTTGCTTTCGAGGGTCTCTTCTTTTTTTGAAACAGAGTCTCACTAAGTTGCAGAGGGCTTCATTAAGTAACTGAGGCTGGCTGAGATCCTCCTGTCTCAGCCTCCTAAGTACTAGGATTACAAGCTTGTGCCACCATGACCAGCTCTTTTCTCCTAATATATACATATTGCACCAAATACAGATCGCTGCTATGCTACTTGGTTACTTTATTTGCATGTATTTCTATATTCTGAGTTGCTTTGAGGCTGCATCAGCTCTTGCATACAGCCTCACACTTAGTAGATGCTCAGGAAGACACCTACTATAGTTGGTAGGTGTGGGACCTGAGCTGACTAGATTTGCAATGGTTGCCTCAAGAGCAAAAGCGGCAGGTTTTTTTTTGTTGTTGTTGTTGTTGTTGTTTTGTTTTCTTTTGTTTTGTTTGTTTTGCATGGGAGATGAGGAAAGGAAAGGAACAGAAGCTGAAAGACTGGGAGAAAGGACAGGCCGAAGGAGTGAAAGCTGAAACTAAAGAATTCAAATTTTGGGGTGACATTGAAAATTTTTCGAGTATGGAAAAAGACATGGTGAAAACTGTGTTTTCAGGAGGATTCTGGGCCTCAAAGTACAGATCAGAGGGACTTCTTGTTAGGACAGGCTACTGGAACAATGCATAGGGGTAACTTAGCACCTAAATCAAGGCAGTGGTAATAGGGAGGGAGAAGAGGAGATAGAGGCTAGTGAGCTTGCAAAGAAAACCAGCAGAATTCAGTGACTGCTTCGATTTGAGGGAGAGAGAAATAAGTCAAATTGGGTGCTGACATTTTGTGCCAGTCTGCTGGGAGAAGAATGAGGCAATTGTTAGTAGCATAAGAGCATGGAGGAACTTCTTGGAAGGGGGAAGTGAAATGACAGCAGTTGATTCCTTTTGGAATCAGAAGGGATCCTCGTAGATTCTTGATGCTCTTTATATTTATCCATAAGAATGGTGAAGCCCAAAGCAACCTACCCAAGGTCACACCACTCTTGGTGGCAGAACCCAGGCTTCCTGGCCCAGGGCTCTATCATCTGTAGCAGAGTGAGTTTGGCTAGAGGGGACCTGCCAGGAGGTCCAGATGGAGATTCCATTAAGGCAACGAAAAATGGGAATGAGACCAGATTGGGGTGAATTCAGTCCTCAGAACAGGGCAAAGACTCAGGGGAAGTTCTTCTGGCAGCCAATACCAATGGAGGCCTGAAGGCTTATAAGGCCTCCTTTTTGTCCTGTGGCCTTCCTGTATGTGGGGCTGATAAGGTAGGGAGCAGATAAGGTAGGGAGCTCTTTTATGGTATCAAGATTCTTAAACTTGTTATGCTCAGTGTGGGCACATATATATTATCTGAATTTTTCTGGGAATGCAACTACCAATCAATTTACCAACTCCTTGGAAAGTTTATTACAAGAACCAAATAACCACCACCACCCTTTTTTTTTTTTTACTCCAGACAGACTTTAGCCAGAATGAGAAATTGCCTGTATTTATAGAGTGGGGATGGGGACAGGGGTTGGGAGTGACAGCTAGCTAGGGAAGGCAACCAGCCAGGAAGACTTCCTCCAACTAGGGGCCAAAGTGGGGCGAGGGTCGGGGATCCAGATGATTGAGTGAGAATCTGCATTGCTGCCAAGGGTCTCAGTGGCTCTGAGGCTGGGGTTTCCCTCTGCTCCTCACCCCTTCCTTGTGCACACACCTCTCTGCCCAGCCGGGCTCCTCAGCCTCCAACCTGCCAGTACAGATTCTTGCCTTTGCCCAGTACCCTGGCACAGTGATCACTTCAATTTGCTAAGGCAGAGATAGGTTAATGTGTATGAAATATTTAGGTTACTGCCTGGCATATAGCAGTTGCCAAATGAAAGCAGACACAAGGAATACTGGGAATTAATTTTGAGGGCAGCGTTGTCAAGCCTCCACAGCTCTTTTGAGCTATATATCTAGGTCTTTCCACCTTCTACTTCATCTTGTTCTGAGGTTGTTGTTGTTGTCGTTGTGTGTATATGTTTCACATGCACATACATAAATACGTACACACATATATCCTCCCCATATATACTGAGACCAAATATATGCATGATCCTGCACACTTTGTGATGAAGTAACAGGGACAGACATAGACTGCAGACTTGAAATTTGGGTTGCCCAAGGCAACCAAATGACTTATGCAGAGGTAGGTGGGTGGAGGACCCATTAACAAATCTCCAGGAAGAGATTAGTTAGCTCAGCTGCAGCTAAAGGGAATAGATCCTACTGGGCCCTTCCCTTGGCTTGCAGCTGCTATGGCATTTCCTGGGGACTCTGCTTTGGGTTTATTTGTTTCCTCCTGGGAATGGGGACAGTATAAGGAAGAAAGTGACCCAAATTCCAGGGTTTCTCTGCCTGCTTAGGGATAGCCAATGCTCACTGAGCACAGAAAGGGTATTTATTAATAATAATCAGAACTGTAACCACAACTCTCCAGGGTAAAGATGTAATTCTACAGTAACTTATGAATATAGTTTGAAGGTATCTATCACATGTTTCTGGGCCTCTCCTGCTGGGCAGGGACTGCTTGGAGCTGGTGGGCCACCCCTGTGACTGCACAAGATATCCCAAGAGGTCTTCTTAGCAAACTTTCTCCTGGCAAAAAGACCCAGAAAGCCCTGACAGAAGTTGTATAAAAGCTAATGGGTCTGTTGTTGGGCCTAAAGGAACAGAAAAGGGTAGCACCACAACTCAAACTAAGAAGAACGTGACTATGTGCAGAACAAATCTCCTCTCAGGGCCAACAGGTTCCTTCTTCCAATATAAGCCCTTAGTTCTCCTAAATAAAAGAGGTTTTTGCATGAAGAGTTAGCTCAATACTGGACTGCTTCATGGAAGCAACAGATATGAAGACAGGCCCCACAGAAAGCTCCTTCCAGAGGGGAAGTTAGAGCCAAACTTCCAGCTTTGGTGGAAGTTTGTCCACAAAAGGACTTATCTCGTGATGTAGAGGCAGTGTTATTCCCATTTTATGTGAAAGAAATAGGCTTTTCTCTCTTTCTCTCTCTTTTGTGCTGGGGATCAAACCCAGGCCTGCACATACTAGCCAATTGCTCTTCCACTGAGCTACACCCCCAGTTTCGGAAACAGATGTTTTAAGGTTCCAGAGTGTTAGATTTAATTTTGCTTATTGTCTGTCTGGGTGCTTTTGAGAGTTCAAGGAGTTGGTTAAATGCTAAACTACGTGGACCCTGGGCTGAAAGTCTGTCCCCAACTGGGATGTGTCTTATCAAACTCAGTGTTCAAGGCTCCAAATTCTGTGAGCAACAGGACAGGCAAGGGAGTGGGATAGGGGAGAGTGGATTGGCATGGGGAGTGAGGATAAGTATTAATGTGATTTGGGGTGAGACTGGAAGGTTCCTATTTAGCAATTTACCAGAGAGAAGGAAGAGTTCTTGGCTCTGGCACCTGACCTTGACTGGATGTCATGAAAAAGTTTTATTACGTAAGCTCTTCCTGCATCCAGCCAAGACATCTGGTTCTTCAGTGCAATGCTGTTCACCTGGTAACAGCAACAGCAGCCATGTGTGTCTGTCTAGGGTTTCATTGTGCAGGCTCTCCCATGCTGCACAGTGCCCCAGGCAGGGATTATTGTCTTGCTCTTGGAGATGAGAAAACCGACTCCCGTTGCCCACCACCCCCCTCATTCTTTCAGAGCAGGCAACAAGTTTTGTCCACCATATGAGTGCTTGGGCTCCCTGACCTTGAAGACCCTGAGGACCCTGGTAGCTCTAGAATGGGGACTTTGAATCAGAGTCCTTCATTTAATTCCCAGTTCTGCATTGGTTTGCTGTTGCTACTTTGAGCAAGTCTCGTCACATCTCAGAGTTCCTCATCTGTTTAATGGCTTAGTGATAATAGGCCTACTTGATTCCATTGTCGTGAAGATTTAATGAGATGATACAATCCGTGTTGAGTGTAGTGCTTGGCACATTGCAGGCACTCAGAAAATGGTATTATCATCATTATTTTTCTCTTCTCGGGAAGGCTTAGAAAAATAGTTTGTCAAAAGAAGAGGTTTACATCATCCGGAGGGCTTATCCTGAAATGTCAGGGGTGGGTGTATTCTTTGAGTCTCTAGGTGTGACCCAGAAAGGGTGGATCAGAAAGTCCAGGTAGCTCAGAAAGTCGAGCAGCAAAAGTGCATGGAAGTTAGATAGCAGCCTGGTTTCAGATGGCTGGTCATCAATGAACAGGGCAAGGCCAGCACATAGAGAGAGCTCAGAGCCCAAACCAGCTCAATGAGACGTGGCAGTGTAAGAGCAAAGTCCTGCCCTTAGGCTCCCCAAATCAACCTGTGTGTGTCCTACCTGTCCATGTGGAAAAGCCACATGAATTAGCTTAGCCTGGCTGCATTGATAGAAATCCTGAGTTTAGACCTTGGTAAAGAATGTTGTCCCTACATTGGCCAACACTGGCCATATCTGGAGGCAGGTGGAGAAGGGACCTCAAATGCTACAAAGTTGGGATCCTTATCCTGCAAAGTGTGGAAGGACCTGAGAACAGGCAGGAAGACACAGGGATGGAATTGTTCTTTTCAGGTGGGTGAGGGAGCTGCTATTTCTACATTTCTCAAAGGGCAGAGTTGAGGGGCCTTGGTAGTTATGGTAGAGGGAGTTAAAGAGGAGGT